>PVIU01028866.1:0-18355 GCA_004026605.1 Ondatra zibethicus
TAGAAGTCTTTGTTTCCCACAATTGGACTGTTATGTTTCTGTAACAGTAGAAGAGTTTTTTATGGACAGTAAAGTCATGGCAATTCATACTATATAATCATTTGAAGGCTGAGTCGAGGTTGGTTGGTGATGTGTGGTGTCACAGTAGGCTAAGTGCAAAACGCAGCTGTGTTCAGAACCAAGGCTGCCGCGAAACTATGCAATGTGGCACAAGCAAGCCCAGCGAGAAACATTTTGACTTCCTTAGACATTCAATTTCAAATTAATTTCTGCCATTGTACATTCAGAAGTCTCTTGTTATTGCCAATTTTTTCACAATGCCCACATTCATGGCTCCATATGGCATTGTAACTCACAGTTTACCAAGTTTTGCTTTGGATCATCCAAATCTGAAATCCTGACAATATGACCTGGACAATCCTCTTTACTCTCAGATCCTACAAATGATGGCAGCTCTCTCTGAACATGGTAGCAGGTTCACTCACACAGTGGCTATACAGCCCTTTAGAAGGGCCCACAGAACACACCGCTCAATCCAGCTTTCCTATTGCCAGTGGCTGTTATTAACAAGGAGGACTAACAGAACTTCGAGACCCACGGCTGTAATTTTATCCTGTGCATGTGCGTGCCTCACCAATGAACCCCTTCAGCACCTGGAATCTTTTGGTCATATTTGAACAGCTTGTTTGATGTGTCGTTCATAATGGAGAATTTTAGAGAATGGTTGTATAAACACGTGAACCTATTTTTCTCACATTTGGTTTTATGTGGAATTAAAAAGGGGAAATACACCTGTGTTTTTTTATCTTCTTACATTCTTCTACCTGACAATTATACTGAAGATTATGATGAGATAAGAAATAGACTTGCTATGTCTCCCTCAATGTTGTACATAGAGATACTAAATAGGCTAACTGATTGATAGCCAGTATGTAATTTGATTACTAGAACCATCTGGGCCACTAAAGTCTTATAGTGGTACCCAACCATCTGGAACTCTGTCTGACCTCAGTCTGGTTCCTATTAGCTAGCACCAGTGGCACAGACCACAAAGTCATCCAGAGATGGGAGGACTTTGCTTATTGTGATCTATCTGACCCGGGAGGAGAGAATTCAGTTCAGCATTCTCTTCTAAATTCCTGTGCTACACTATTTAAATGCAGCGACTCCAGAGTAGCCCCACCCAGACGTCACAACAGTGTTCCTAAGGAGTTTCTGGAGAGTGCTCCTTGTATCCTGGTGTGGGCAACTATGAGACTTGCTCTCCTGGGTCTCTCAAGAAATAGTGGAAAGGTGAGAGTGAATATTGTCTTTTCTCCCCCGGGAGAACTGTCACTGACTCCTCTCAGCATCCATTCCATTATTTTCCAATTTCTCAAAGGCACTGGAGAATATGTGATTAAGGGATTCCTTACTGTCATATATATGATAAATCCAACTGCCTTTATTATCTAGCAAGACATGTGGTTTTTGTTTGTTTGTTTGTTTCTTCCTTCAATCTAAGTCTTCTGGTTAAAGCTAAAGCCAATTCCCTGATTTTTTTTTTCCTGTGTCAAATTGAAAATGGACGTGTCAAACATCAACCTCCTGCATAAAGGCTGTTTCCGAGTCTGGTTCCAACAAGAAATGTATATTTTAAAACATACAGTTTAATGTGTTGTGTTGTATTTAAGTTGAATGTATATTTCACAAGCCCAAAGCCTTCAAACTGATGACAGCAAGAAGACCTTGCCTCACTCCTATCGAATGCCCTCAGTATTAGGAGCCCCTTTGTAAGTGGGTGAGGGACTTCTGCAAACACTTCTCCTCTGAACTGTCTCCCTGTGGCTTTCTCCTCACACTCATACCAACTTCCCCTTAACCCTCTAAGCGATAGATGGAGGAAAGAAAACATCCCATGTCCTTCAGATCTGATCCCTGACTATGAGAAGGTAACAGGAATGATAAGCATTAACAGTTTCTAGTCACTTTCTTAGTCTGGGTTAGCTGTTCTTGTGTTTCAACACCATGTTACCCTTCAGCCAAAGGGATTTTCACCTTCCATTGTAATTGCTGTCTTCTTGCCTGCTTTTCCCATGAAAATGTAAGATTATTGTCAATTTTCGTCTCCTTCCCACCCAGGATAGAACCTAATGAATAAAGATTATAGTGGATTGTAACAACAAACCACAATTTTCTCTCATAAAATATGCTCTGTCCTCTCCACAAGGGTACATTGCTGTTTGGGACTAGAGCATTTTCAGTCTGGGAGTAGAGCATTTTCCCAGCGCGCATGAGACCCTAAGCAATGCTCTTTAAAGATATTTAAAGATAAGAGGCCATGGGAATGGAGATTAGCAATACTAGAAAATGATCCTCATGTAGACATGTAAGGCCACCTAAGATCATCCATTTTCAACTGACCCGCCATGTGCGATACAACCACATGAACTCCCCAGGTGAGCCCAGTCTAAACTGAGCCACAATAAAGTAGTTTTAACACATACTTTATTTGATTTTTGTTTTTAAGGTGGGATCTTGTTTTACTATAAAGGTTGGACTCAAACTCCTGGACTCAAGTTCCCAACTAGCTCAATCCTCCTCAATAGCAGAGGCTACAAGCATGTACCACTGAGCCTAATAAAAAGATATTGATTCAGGGGTGGGTGTAGTTTGCTAGGCATCAACAGATAAATTATTTTTTGTGTGTCTGATATGTTTGTTCAATGAATGCATGAATCAATTGGTTGACAGTAGAGACTCTTACCACACCATTGCAAGCCCTAGTATGCATAGTCAGAACGTTAGCAAAACAGTTTAGCATGTGTTTGATGTGACGATTTTATCTGTCCTCTGTGTGGATACTCAAACCTCAAGGTACTGATTTCCTACACCCTCCTGTCACCCAGAAAGTAAAGCGGAGTCCTACATAGAGTAGTTAAAAGGCTTTCACGTTCTAGTCTCATCATTTTTAAGCAAGGTAACTTTGCATGTAGTCATAACCCATGTGAGTAAGGAAAGAAAAGACCCCAATTTGCCTGGGATTGTTCAAGTTTAATACCCATTTTCCTCTCAGAGTACCTTAGTTTGGACAAGAAATTATCTTTGACTCTTAGTTTCTAATAAAAGAGAAAAAGTGTTAAACAGAGATACAGCAGGTTCTTTCAGAACAGGGTATCACATAGGTTTAATAGGGCACTGCAGAATAACAGATGCTGCTCACTGATGGTACTGGTTAATATCTTTTAAAAGAAGGATGGCTAGGGAAAGAAATTAAAACTTATTGTGCCTGCTCTTGCCTACTCTGTCTGCTACCTGCTATGACTCTAGCAGCAGCCATGGTCCTGCACTGGATGCTTATGAGGCCCCTGATACGGAAAGAAGCAGATCACATGTAATACACATGCCCTTCAAATCTCTGACCAGTGACTCTATAAATCAATAACACTCAGAACCACCAGTGTACTTGCTCTCTCAGCTGGCTTCTGTGGAAAAGAAAATTCCAGAATGAGGGAATGTAGCCATATACCCATTTCAGAGCCACTAAATGTTGTACAATGGGTTAAGAGGTTCTCCAATGCATTTTTTAAAACAGAAAAGAATTATATCTAGACTTCATATGACCGTGAGACACTTTCTCATCAGCCATTGAGATGACTCACTAACTTATTTTATTAAGATTACTATGACATTCTTTTTCCTCCTATTTTTCAGATTTGAGGCCTAGGAAAGTTAAGCAACTTTCTTTTTAAAAAATTGCCCATTAAAGGAGAAATTGATTCCAAACAGCTGTCTAGCTCCAAAATGTTCCTCTAGTTCTCCTCATGTATAGTTCAGTGGTAGAATAGTGGTTTCCTATGCTTCAGGGCTTGAATGAAATTCCCAAGACTAAGACTAAATTAAGAACAAACAAAACTGAAATCTCCTGCAAAGGACAACATTGCTTACCTTATTGTGGTCATTGTTCTTAAAAAGTTATTAAGGATAAGCCTATCAAACTGAAGTCTGGCCTGTCAGAGCCAGAAACTCGAGAGTGGGAAAGGGTAGGCTGCTATAGAGTGTGAGAAAAGGGGCAGGGACACCTGTAGGTAAAGTACTGAGGTGGAGAGTGAGGAGAGAACCAAAGGACGGCAGAGTCAAACCGAGAACTTTATCTGTGAGCAATAGAACCAACACAGAAAAATAGCATGTGTAAAGACTGGGGAAGAAACACATTTGGACATTGGACCATGAAAAGGAAGCTCAGAAAATGGGAATTCTCAGACAGCTAAGAGTTTGAAATAAAGTCTAAAACAGGAGGGGGAAGAGGAAAGACAAGGAGATTAATTTTTCTTTTTACTTTGCTGACAAGGCAGACCCAGTCTTTTCCATTTTCAACTGAAAGAAACTGTGTTTTAGGTCCAATTCATGGGCAGAAACACTAATGTCTTCCCATTATCCATTGATGGGTACTTTATACTTGTTTTACTGTTGCTTAATAAATAAATTAGAGCATAGCTAAACTTGTTCAACAGCCAGTCATTAGTGCAGTTAGATCTACTGTTGGAAAACTGAAGGGCTATTGACTCTGCTCAGTTTAATGAAGGAAAATGAGTCACAGGAGATCTGGGCAGGAATGACTCATAGCCTCCCCAGCAGACTCTTCTCCGCTGGAAACTCCTTTCTATCACTCATCGTCAGCAAGAAGCTAAAAGAATGCTGATGTTTCTTTGCTGAATGTCCTTAGTTTAGACAGACTGAAACTGAGGACAACAGGAAATCAACCTGTCCCAGGTAAGGGACCAGCTACATTAAACAGCTGCTAGGCAAGCATGAGCCTGGCAGAAACTGAATGAAGCATTGTTCTGGGAGGAGTCAGGAATCCATCTTGTAAGATGGAAGAATTTCATGAGTACAAAGACCTTTCTAAAATCATAGGGATCAAAGGGGAATGTTCTCAAAATCAGAATAACATCTACGAGGGGATATCACCAGATACCCATAATGCTACCCTATTACTCAGATGGATTCCTGGCTTATTGAGAGAAAAGCTACTGTTTTCTGAAAAACAATGCAAATCTCTAAGTAGACACACTGGAGCTAAAAATACATGTATTACTAATGTGTATAATAAGGAAATTTGCCACTCTTCAAAAGAAGTAGTTTCAAGTATGTAAACAAGGATCAGTTGCAGGCATTAATGGAACCAGCAACAGGCTTCCAAGCTATGAATGTGGGGGAGGCAGACTCTAGCTAATGACGAAAGATGATGGCTTCAGCATAATCTGTAACTACATTCTAAATACTTAATTTTTAAGATTTATTTTGTTTTTGATTACATGTATATATGGAAAGGGTTATATACATGTGAATGCAGGTACTTATAGAGTCTAGAAGAGAGCCTTGAATCTGGAGTTGTAAGCTTACAACAGGCAGTTGTAAGCTACTTGACATGAGTCCTCTGCAAAAGGAATACATGCTGTTAACCACTGAGCTATTTTTTCAGTCCCTAATATATCTGTTAAAGATTCTGTTATTTGGGGCGTGTGTGTATGCGTGTGTTTTGTCTGTGAAGGTCTCTGTGGAGGCCAAGAGAGGATGTCAAATCCCTCGTGTCTGGAGCTACAGGCATATGTGAACTGCCTGAAATGGGTGCTCTGAACTCCAGTTCTCTGATAGAGTAGTACATGCTCTTAACCACTGAGCCATCTTCCTAGCCCCCCAAAGGAATTTGCTTGAATGACCTTGCTAATACAACTGTAGAAGTTTTGTTAGCACACAAATCTATTGAGATAGGCTGGTGGGTTGGAAACTTGGGGGAAAATTAGCAGTTTGAGTGCAAAGGACATCTTAGTTGAATCAGTTATTTACCAGGAAGCTTTTTCTATGAAGATTACAACCCACATTACCCAAGATTACCTATTTTACTCTGTGTAATATTGATGTCATGCAACAAACACTTTACTAGAAACATCCAGAATATTTGACAATATACTGGGACACTGTGGTTCTGACAAGCTAACACATAAGTTTTTGTAGGATTAGTCCAGTTTTCAAGAGTATAGATAAGGCGTATCATAGAGTTTAGACATACCCTTAAGGCACTGGGAAGTGACTAGATGATGGTAAGTCATAGACCTGTAGGCCATGTTGCATTCTCTGAAGTTCTCTGGCTACAACATGAAAAAAAAAAAAGAACAGAGCTGGAAGATGGGCAGGGTAAGTGGTAGGTGACAAGAAAAAGAAGTCAATGATCTTTCCAAGATTCCAAACAAGAGACCATCATGGAAATGATGGGAATGTGATTGGCATATATTAGAAAACATAGTTAGCAGATTGATTTATTTACTGGATTAACAACCTGAAATGTTAAGAAGTCAGATCAATAAACAGAAAAGATGCATCAAATTTTCTGTCACCTTCTCAGTCACATAATGATTAAAAAAAATAAAGGAAGATTGTACATTAACAGCAATCCTCTGCACAAAGAAATTTCTCTGCAGAAATTAGGAGTGGTGAAACCTAGAACTGGTCAAAGTGAAGAGTATAACAGTGCAGTGTTCAGTCATAAACAGGGCTTATTTGTCACACTACATCCCCTCAAGGCTCAAGAAACATTGCAGCGTAAGAAGCAGAAAGACTATAAGAGCCATAGGTCAGGGAAGACCTTAAGAGAACAGTGTCTCTGGACATAAGGGACCACTGCACTTATGAGCTCAGAGAAGCTGTAGTTGTTGCAAAAGACTTGCATTAGAGCAAGCCAGACAACATTCCAGCATATAGGACAGAGGTGCTCACATGTTCCCAACCCTAGCTGAGGAACTACTGACAACTGGTAGCTTTGGGATGAGAGAGAGCCAGTGATGATCCAGCAGATGGCCTCACATCATGAGTATATGGGCAACATAAATTGAACTCAGTGTGTTTAAAAGAAAAACAGGACATGAAGGTAGGAGAGGGTGGAATGAATCTGGGAGGAGGTGGAGGAGTAAAAGTGAATAGGAGCAGCATATGCATATGTATAAAAAATTAATAAAGTATACATTTAAAAAAGCAAACCAGAAAGAGAGAACGAAGATGGGAACTGACAACCTCTGTGTTTCTGGTGATTGTATCTAATGTTCTTTTTCATGTTATTAGTGTGATAGACTAGATAGGAATCTGCTGTTGCTTCTACCAGTCTCTATTCCTATATTTCTCTTGTTGAGTTAACATTTTACCAATCTGAGTAACATTTCATACATCAGGACAAAGCACTTTGACAATTGTTCAAATAAAGAGACACTGAATTACTCAGATACTGAAAGAGAAAGTCTGTTTGACCTTGCCTCCATTGTAGAATCACCTAAGGGTTTATAAAGAAAAGTAAATAAGTAATTTACATGATTTATGAGCTAAATTTAGAACCTAATGTGCAGTAAAAAATACAACTTCATTCTGTAGATCTAGACCAAAGGTCCAGACATAAACGTGATCAAAAACTATGTAAGTTCAAGAGTGCATCTAAAGACTACCAGCATGAGAGGAAGAAGCTCATGATTCTTAGTGCAAAGGATGAAGAAGAACGAAGTACACACAGAAGCTATGATGATTCCCAACCAGATGAAAGAGAAGACATCAAAAATAAAGAGTGGTAATCCTATGCTAGTGTTAAGAGGTTGAGCAACGTAAGGATAAGAAATATGTCCACTGATACTGATAATATGTTTGTGTTCATTTTTAAACAATATGATATATGATGTGCTGTGGTTGCCAGGGGGTAACCTGGGGGCTGGAAGGTTCTGACAAGAGACTAAATACAGTCAAGGGTGTGAAATAGCTTGTGACTTTATATCTATTCATGGAATAACATAGATACTACCTATCAATAGTTGTCTCCCCTACCAGATGGCAAACTCCATCAAGGAAAGGATCACATGTCTGTTTCCTTAAATTTTCATCAAGATGGAAGTAATATAATATTAAGACATGCATACTTCAGTAGCATCCTCACAATCACAGTTTCATAGAAACATCACATTGGTCTAGTTAAAAAAATATTTTAATTACTTAAAAGAAAGTCTCATACCTATTAACCAGACATTGTTCCCTCAGCTCCTAGCCACAGCTATTCTATTCTCTTTGGGGTGCTATATAGAAATGCAGTTTTTTGAGATTTTTTTCCTTTTTTATTGATTTTATTGAGCTATACATTTTTCTCTGCTCCTCTCCCTCTTCCCTTCCTCTCCCCTCCCCTTCAACCCTCTCCTATGGTCCTCATGCTCCCAATTTATTGAGATTTTTTTAAATAAATAAATTGCACATCCTGGCCTCAGTTTCCCCTTCCTCCTCTCATCCCAGTCCCTTCCCCAAACGCATTCCCTATGTTCTCACCCCCAATCCACTCATCCTCCATTTCTGCTTAGGAAAGAGCAGGTCTCCCATGAGTATCAACAAACATGGAATATCAAGTTGCAATAAGATTAAGCACCTCTCCAAGTATTAAGACTGGGCAAGGTGATCCAGTATGAGGACTAGGATCCCAAATGCCTTTAAGAGAGTCAGAGACAGTGACTGTTTCCGCTGTTATGAGTCCCAGAAGAGGACCAAGCTACACAACTGTAACATATATGCACAGTGCCAGGTCAGTCCCATGAAGGCTCCCTGGTTGTCAGTTTAGTCTCTGTGAGCCCCTAGTAGCCAAGGTAGTTGATTCTGTGAGTTGTTTTGTGATGTCCTTGACCCAGCGGGCTCCTACAATTTTTTCTTCCCCACTTCTGGAGGATTCCCTGAACTCCTCCTAATATTTGGCTGTGGGTCAGCATCTGTTTCCTTCAGTTGCTGGATGTCATCTCTCTGATGACAATTGGGCTAGGCACCAAACTGGTCACAGGAGATGGCCAGTTCAGACTACTATCCACTACAGATAGGAGTCTTAGCTGGGCTCATCTTTGTAGATTCTTATGAGATCCCTTGCACCAGGTTTTTACCTGACCCTGAAATGCAATCTCCTTCTAGCATCCTCTTTCTGTACTCTCCCCATCCCGACTCCACAACCTGATCTCTCATGTTTCCATCCCCACCCGCCCCCAGTCCATTCATGAAATCTCTTCTATATCCCATTCCCAGAGACATCTGGGCATCCCCCTGTAAACCCTCTGTGTTACCTAGCCTTTGGGTCTGTGTATTATAGCATACCTAGCCTTTATTTTACAGGTAATATGCACTTATGAGTGAGTGCTTAGTATGTTTGCCTTTCTCAATCTGGGTTACCTCACCCAGGATGATTTTTTTCTAGTTACATCCATTTGTCTTCAGATTTCCTGGTGTCCTTGTTTTTTAATAGCTGAGTACTCCATTGTGGAGTGCATCTTTTACTCCATTCCTTGGTTGAGGGCCATCTAGGTTGTTTCCAGGTTGATAGACGAGAAAGTGGGAAATAATCTCAAACACATTGGCAGGGGAGACAATTTCCTGAACAGAACACCAGTATCACAGGTACTAAAATCAACAATTAATAAATGGGACCTCATGAAAGTGAAAAGTTTCTGTGAGACAAAGAGCACTGTCAATAGGACAAAATGGAAGCCCAAAGAATAGAAGCTTTTCACCAACTCCACATCTGACAGAGAGCTGATTTCAAAAATATATAAAGAATTCAAGAAACCAGACATCAATGAACCAAATAATCCAATTAAAAATGGGGTACAGATCTAAACAGAGAACTCTCAAATGTCAGAGAAACACATAAGAAGATTTCCAACATCCTTAGTCATCAGGAAATGCAAATCAAAATGACTCTGAGATTCCACCTTACGGCTGTCAGAATGGCTAAGATCAAAATCACAAGCAACAGCTCATGCTGGAGAGGATTTGGAGCAAAGGGAACACTCCTCCATTGCTGGTGGGAGTGCAAACTTGTACAGCCACTTTGGAAGTCAATGTGGTGGCTTCTCAGAAAACTGGGAATCAATCTACCACAAGACCCAGCTATACTGCTCTTGGGCATATATCCAAAGGATGCTCAATCATACCACAAGCACAATTGCTCAGCTGTGCTCATAGCAGCTTTATTTGAGAGGTGGCATTTCTTATCTTCATTCTTCCACATACACACTAGGCATGCTTTACAGGCTTGTACATATTAAAGCATACACCAGTGTAAACTACTTTATGGCTGGATCCCATATGAACTGTTCATCAGTTCATAGACATTTATGTTAGTATCACTTTTCATATGCTGTGAACAGACCTTGGATAAACATTTGTGAATCCTTGGCTTCTGAGAAACATAATAATTCTGTTTCTAATATTTTCAGGAAGAATTGTGCTGTTTTCATGTGGTAGTACTGCTCTACAATCCTACCAATACTCCAGAAGGTCCTGACTTTCCCACACCATCACCAACACTTTCTGTTGTTTTGGTTTTTAAAATTCTAGGCATCCTTGCACATATGAGGTGCTGGCTCACTGGTGCTTAGATTTGTACCCCATTAATGAATAATCATGTCTCTTACCTTTTCACATACTTGATGGACATTTATATACCATAACTTCTTTGAAAATTACCTAGAAAAGTGTTTATTTTGAGGGGACTATCTTTTGTTACTGAATTGTTAGAGTTCTTTATATTTGTAATTATACATATTATATAAAATATATAACTTATATGGGACATATCTCACACATCTGTCCTTATATATATATATATCTAGATTTCCATCAGTATCACAATGCCTAGTGATAGTTAATTGTCAACTTAATTGGATATGGAATCAACTAAAAGACACATTTATAAGTGGACCTGTCAGGGTATTTCCAGGAAGGACTAGCTGAGATGGGGAAAGAGTCTCTCTCAGAGTGAGCCACAGTAACCCAGATGAAAAGATCTAAGACCTCTTGCTTTCCCACATCTACTTCTTGCTGGTGGAGTATCCAGACAGTGAGCATCACCCACTGTGCTGATTTGAATAAGAATGCCATAGGCTTGTGGATTTGAATGCTTGGGCACCAGGAAGTAGCACTTGGAGGGATGGGGAGGTGTGACCTTGTTGAAGTAAGCGTGGCCTTGTTGGAGGAAGTGTGTCACTGGGAGCACAGCTTTGAGGTTTCAAAAGCCCAAGCCAGGCCCAGTGTTGCTCTTTCTGCTGCCCATTGATCTGAATGGAGAACTCTCAGCTACTTTTCCAGCGCCATGTCACCACCACTATTGATAATGGACTAAACTTTCCAATTAAATACTTTGTTTGATGAGAGTTTTCATGGTCATGTGTCTCTTCGCAGCAATACAACATTAACTAAGACGTCCACCATGGACACTGGAGAACAAAGTGGGCTTTGTCATCCACACCTCTGAGGGACCCCTGAAGGGTGAGACAATGTTCTCTGCCTACAGGAAAGAAAGAACTCTGAAATCAAGGCACAAAAGCATGCTGCCATTAGTAATCCAAATAGCAGCACAAACTAAAATACCTATTGCAAGCGTTCGGGTCTGGCAGGGATAGGGAGGCTGAAGAAATATTTAAATGAGAAATTTTTAAATACTCAAAAAAATGACAAAGACCATATATACACTGAATTTTTACTGGATGATAAATACGAGGCTTTGCTTCAGAAATATTTCACGGGGATAACCATCCCAAGGCTCGTCACAAGGCCACTTGCATGCTACACTGACAGAGCATTCTGCTGGCCATCTTCAAAAGTGCAAGAGCTTAGTTACCACCACTATTTAATTTCCTAATCGTTACTGCATTTATTTGCAGAAATCTTCAAAAGGGGGTTTTCATTTTCATTAGCTCTAGAATCAGATACAATTACGGACATGAATAACAAATGATCTTATGTTCGCTCCAGTGTGGAGTCATTGCTCAAACACTGCAGACCTGCAAACCCAATTCAAGTAGGTTTCTCCCCTCAGTGAACACAGTCATCCTCAGAAATATAGTCTCTTCTGACATTTCATTATGTATCTTTCACGAGTATTTACTTTTAAGGCAATTATAGTAAATAGTATGAGGTAGCAATATGCTATTTTCACCCGACCCTCCCTCATCTTATTTTAGTAACACCCTTTTAGGTCATTCTCCCATTGCTGGAAGAAAAATCCTTCATCCTGCTTTCTAGCATTTTATTTTTATATATTTGCCATGTTGCTTACAAGCAGTGCAGCACCAGTGAAAGGTTTGTGAACCATTCGGTAAGTGGTTCCTGCTTGAATGAATTACCCAGCTTTCATGAACAGGCATGCAGAAGCAAAGCAGGCAGAAAAATAATGACTACATTTGTACTGTGGCACTCTCTTCAGCGATGAGTCCTCACAACCATACAATTTCCCCACGAGGAAAGACAAGATTGCATTGTCATTAGAATAGGTAATCATTAGATTTATCTTTTATATAATTTGTAGATTCTTCAACTCTTCTATGTAGCCTCATTACTGCCAAGAGTCCTCTTTAACTGAGATGATAAGTAAATAAAAGTAGAAATTACACACCCACAGAAATGTGGAATGCGTTGTTTTAGTGTATGTCTGAGAGCTCCCTTTAGCAAACCTAATCTGCACAGCAGCTACCATTATTTCTACCTCAATGAGCTTCTCCTAATTGCTGTGTTATTGCTTGTGAAGAAAATATATTACTAAAGTCCACAAACTCATGACTTGTTGTGAATCTATTCGCAAATCCCTTTCATTCCATCAGCCTTTAATCAGTTCCAAACACGGGATCTGCTGGAGGATTCCCTCCATCTTGGGTATCTGTTCATCACTGTTTGATAATATTCTCTCACAACAGTCAAAATACATTCATTATTTATTCAAAGACCTGAAGATTTCATTAAAACCAAATCTACTTAATTCTCCACGAATCCACTCCTGATGATTTTGGTGTTTGTATTTTTTTAATGAACAACAATTAGAAACTCTAAGGACTCAGAACCCACTTTTAGCTGTTAATGTTTTATGCTCTGCTGTTGGTTGACTGCCAGATAATGATCCACTAGACATTAAAATTCTGCATTAATATTATCTTTACTAATGTAGTATTGCTCAGACAAAAATAAGGTTTTCTTAGGCTTCACCTTGTATTAGGAGTTTCTAAAACGTCTTTTGTTAGTTAGATTTCTGAAGCTTAAATTCTAGACTCTGACATGGGTTTTTGTTTGTTTGTTTGTTTGTTGTTGTTTTGGTATTTTGTTTTGTTTTATTGATTTTTATTGAGCTCTACATTTTTCTCTGCTCCCCTCCCTGCCTCTCCCCTCCCCTTCAACCCTCCCCCAAAGTCCCCATGCTCCCAGTTTACTCAGGAGATCTTGTCTTTTTCTACTTCCCATGTAGATGTGGGGTTTTTAAGACTCATGACATTGGCCTTCCTTTTCCTATAGAATGCTCTAGAGTAAGCCAACCACATTTATTGACTGTTGGTCAATGTGAAACAAAAATAGCTTCATGTCCTCTAAATTAACTAAAGAAGGAGGATAAATTTGAAATACATAATGAATTCTCTTCATGAATTTATCTTCTTTAGTGATTGGAAACTATATGGGTCAAGGGCCATATTTAAGTATCAAGCAACAGTGTGTACAGAAAATTAGAATATTTACATAGAGGTTTAGAAACATGATCACCAATAGTCAGTAGATTTCTTCCAGTCTACCTTACTCCAATAAGTACTGTCATGAGCCATATGAGGCTATTTGGTCAACGATCAATCACTATTTAGATGAAGGCATTTCATTGTATCAAAAGACTTAGAGATGTTGCAGTAATCTTAGTTTATAAAAATGCACTGGGAATATTCACTCAGTGATGAAATCAATTAACAACATCCTTCTCAGAAGTTACCACTCTTCTTCAAGTGATACATGACAGTATTTACTTGTACCACTTGATGGAGAGTGGTAACTTCTGAGCGTCAAGTCTCTGAGGTCACCACAGTGACCTACCCAAACTCAAATAAGCTTAAAATATTAATAATAATTAAAATATAACTAACCTATATTTCTTTGTACCTACTTTTTGGAAGATTATAGATGGGGAAGTAGAAGTTTAGGTTGTACTGACCTTGTTAACTATTCTACTTAGGTATACCTTAGGTGGCACAGTCACATGTATTCCCTATTTCATCTGGTATAGTTATCCGTATCATTAGCTCTACCTTCTCCTAAAGACTTTAAAGCCCACACTGTTACCTATGAGGCTCCAGATGAGTCTGGCTTGAGACTATGTAATGTAGACACACCTTTCTCCACACCATTTTTCTGCCCAACCCCAAAGTCACAACACTGATTGGTTTATTCTACAATTTTGGATTCATTAAAATAACATTATACTGTTGAGGGGAAACATCATCTCAGGCCAGAAAAATAAAGGTAGATACTATTCAGTACCAAGAAGTTGACCTTTGATTTGTTGTTTGGTCTTCAGCTTTTCCCAGCTGTCACAGAAATAGACAAACATAAGAACTATGCCTCTGAAGATGGAGCTTGATAGAGCACTTGCCTAACATGTGAAAAGCCCTGGACTGAATCATTAGCACTGTATAAACTGGGTGTGGTAGTGCATGGATGTAATCCAGGCAACAGGGAACTGGATGCAACAAGATCAATAATTCCAGGTCATTCTTGACTGCATACAAGTTTAAAGCCAGCTTGGGCTACATGAGACCTTGTCTCAAAAAAAAAAAATAAAGAAAAATAATAAAATAAAATTTTGCTATTAAAATGCTACCATTTAATAAAAGGTTGTATTATTTAGATACTAAAATAAGGTATCTAATTATTATAAAAACTCTATGAAGATCAAATTTTAATCATGCATTTTACCTATAAGGGACCTGGATCTCAGAAAGTTAGAGTGATACATCATATAAACAAACTAAAAGCCAAAAGCCAAATGATCATCTCATTAGATGCAGAAAAGGCCTTTGACAAAATCCAGCATGACTTCATGATTAAACTCCTGGAGAGGTTGTGGATACAAGAGACATACCTCAACATAATAAAGGTGGTTTATAGCAAGCCCGTAGCCAACAACACTTTAAATGGAGAGAACCTCAAAGGAATTCCACTAAAATCTGGAACAAGCTCAGATTTCCACACTTATTCAATACATACAGTACTTGAAGTCTTAGCCAGAGCAGAAAAACAACTGAAGGAAATCAAGGACTACAAGTGGGAAAGGAGATGTCAAAGCATCTTTTGCAGATGATGTGAAGTATAGATAAATTATCCTAATCACCAGGAAACTTTTCCAGCTGAATAACACTTTGGTAAAGTAACTGAATACAAAATTAAATCACAAAACTCAGTAGCCCTCCTATATACAAATGACATGTGAACTGGGAAAGAAATCAGTTTTCACAATACCTTTCACAATAGCTTCAAATAATATAGAATATCTTGGGGTAACTGTAATCTAGCAAATAAATTACTTGAAAACTTTAAGACGTGAAAGAGAGAAATTGAGGAAGATGAAAATATCCTATGCTCATGGAATAGGAAGATTAATACAGTGAAAACAGCCACCCTTCCAAAAGCAATCTACAGATTCAAAGCAATCCCCATCAAAATCACAACATAATTCTTCACAGACCTTGAAAGAACAATTCTCAACTTCATATGGAAAAACAAAAAAACCAGAAGAGCTAAAATAATTCTGAGCAATAAATAACTGCTGGAGGTCCCACCATTCCTGATTTCAAGTTGTGCAACAGAGCTATCGTAATAAAAACTTCATGGCATTGGCACAAAAACAGACATGTCAATCATTGGAAAGAAACTGAAATCCCAGACATAAACCTATACACATATAGACACCTTATTTTTGATAAAGCCAGAAATACACACTGGAAAAAAAGACAATGTCTTCAACAAATGGTGCTGGTCAAATTCAATGATTTCATGTATAAGAATGCAAGTAAATCCATATTTATCACCCTGAACAAAATTTAACCTCAAATGGATCAAAGACCTCAACATAAAACCAGATACACTAAGTGCGATATAAGAGAAAGCAGGGAATATCTTAGAATTTACTGACACAGGAAAAGGCTTTCTAAACAAACACTGTTAGCACAGGAACTAAGGTCAACAGTTAATAAATGGGACCTCATGAAACTGAAAGCTTCCTTTTCTTCTATGATTTTTTTCTTTTATTTTATTATTGTTTTATTCTCTCTTTTTACCCTACAGATCCTTTGCATATGTATTGTGGATTCCTAAGTGTGTAAATGAGATAGTTCTCTGTATCTACATCTGTTTCTTGTGTCTTTTCAGGGGTCTTTTTCCTTCTGTTTCTTTTCTTTGTCCTAATCCAATGTGTTAGTTTTTGCTTTAATCTTATCATTTATATTGTTATATTTTGTTGTTATCCCTTAGAAGCCTGTTTGTTTTCTAATGAGAGATGGAAATGAAGTGGGTTTGGAGGGGAGGGGAAGTGGCAAGGAACTGGAAGGAGTAGAGGGAGAGGAAACCATAATCAGGATGTATTTTTTAAGAAAAAAAACTATTTTCAATAAAAGAAAAAATAAAATGGAAAATTAAAAAAACAAGCATGGGAGTTTATATTTCTCTTTACCAGCTTCTCATTTTTTGATTACCCAAATACATACATAAAAATACTCATTTAATCCTGCCCAAAAAAATAGTTGTTAAAATTTGATACCACTAAACGAGGTTTCAGCAATTAGCACAGACTCATTCTTTCATTGTCCACAATATGAAGGAAAATTTAAAGCCACTCAGGATCTTCAAAGCTGTTTTCAGAAATCATAAAGTGCTTAATTCTGCAAAGGCTGGAGAAACAACTCCAAAAGCTGTTTCATGAGATGCACACATTATTTAGGAAAGAGAAATGGATAACTCTACCCAATTTAATATTTTATATCATGATTCTCTAAAATAAAAATTTTAAAGTAAAAGAAGTAACTGTGCCCCTGATTTCCCATTAAAAAAAAAGAATACTAAAGATAGAGTTTCTATCAGCAAAGCTAGAGTTAAGGAATGGATCTTTAATTAGTTTCTGTGAATCCCAAGTCTAGCTCAACCATGTGCCAATGGGATACCCTGAAGTATTTGGCCTCAGTTTCCTTATCTGTAATAGAGAGAATATAATAATTTTTCCTATCTCCTGGACTTCTCAGGGCAATTAAACGCATTGTTATGTCAAAGGCTCTCTAAGACGTTACTTAAAAAGTAGGAGCTTAATAAGGAGAAGTTACTCATCCAATCAGCAGACACTGTTGCACATCACGATGTAATTTTTCATAAAGCTATCTTTGTCCAAGACAGGATCTCATCAAACTATTTCCATGGCTGGCCTCTAACTCACCATATGTCTTAGGCTAGCTTCAAACTTACCGTAGTCCTCCTGCCACGACCTTCTGAGTGATGTAATTAAAGGCATAAGCTAGCAACCTGCCTTCTTGGGGTCTGTTTAATGCAATAGATAAACGAGTCAAATATGTTGTATAAAACTGGTGGTAAATGTTCAATGTGACCTGAGTGCCAAGAAAAAGAAATTAAGATAGCGGGGATGTAAAATACACTGAGGTGTGGGCTTGAATGAAGAGAGAGGACGCTTTGCTCATGTCTGATAGAGGTAAGTGAGACAAAGCTGCATCCAGAGTGATTTGTACAGAGGAAAGAACGAGCACAAACGCCAAAGCAGCAAATGGCCCCGCGTCCAATTTAGCTCTTGGTACCGTAACTACATGTGCATTTGTAACATGAGGGCCTGGTTGGTTGTTGGGGTTTCTGTCCCGCCTGGTCCCCTAGCCATTTAGTCTCAGAGAAAATCACACAGAGAGTCTACATTAGGTTATAAAACTGATTGGCCCATTAGTTCAGGATTCTTATTAGCTTTTGTAGTTTATATTAACCCATTATCCTTATCTATGTTAGCCACATGGCTCAGTACCTTTTTCAGCGGGGCAGGTCACATCCTGCTTCTTCGGTGGTCTGGGCAGGAGTGGGGGAAGAGCTTCCTTCTTCCCAGAATCCTCCTGTTCTCCCTGCCCCACCTCTACTTCCTGTCTGGTTTTCCCTCCTATGCTTCCTGCCTGGCCAAACTGTGTTTATTTAAAACATGATTGACAGAATACAGACAATTCTGCACCATGCATACTCAAGCCTCTTTTTTTTTTTTTTGAGTGAAATCTCTGATTATGTATTCATCAGATTGTATTGGAAACGCACAAATGGAGTAGATTTTTCAAGTATAGCAAGCAATATTTACATAATAAAGTCATTTTGGAATTTAAAGACAATTACATGGGATTTATCACAGTGAGATGTTGTCTTCTTTAGTGTTTTCATTTCTCTGAAGAGATGCCATGATGAAGGCCACTGTTACAAAGAAAACAATTGGGGTAGCCCCTTTAAATTTTAGAGACTCAGGTCATTACCATTCTGATGGGGG
>PVIU01028867.1:0-18281 GCA_004026605.1 Ondatra zibethicus
TCCTAGGCCAGGAGGGATGGGGGTGGGCCTTGGACTTCTAACAGGGCAGGGCACCATGCCCTCTTTCAAGGAAGAAGGGGGAGGGAGGAGGGGTGGGGGGGTAGTGGGAGGGGACCGGGAGAAGGGGAAGAAAGGAAAAAAAATTTTATTTCTTTAATTATGTTCTTGAATGGAAAAAATAAAACAAAACAATGTATGGTAAAATAAATAAATAAATTAAAAAAAAGCACTCAGTGGCATCACCCACTTTACCCCCAACACAAAGAGACAAACACACACCAAAAATTATGATCAAAAAATAAAAGTGTTTTATATTCTTAGAATTCATACTATTTTGACAGCATTTGATGTTTTTAAAATATGTGAGGGTGAAATTAGAAAGTCCAAAATTGATCAAATTCAGATCTCAAAGATTTGATTACATAAAATGTTAAAGATTCAATAGTTGGTATATTGAGAACCTGAGAATTAATACATACATACTAACACTGCATGTGACTAGATACAAAGATACATAAGAAATAATTGGTAGACTTAGGAAGTATAAAAATATCTGTAATATAATGCCCTTCAGCTTTCTAGGCAAATGATCTTCCAAGACTCAAGGTGAGATAAATACTATGCTTCAGATAAAAATTTATAGTTCATGGACTTTAAGGCAGAAAAATATATATATCAAAAAGATTTGGCTCAGAAAGGAGAAAATGGCAATTTTTGCCAAGCAGAAATGTCTAAGATTCAGAGAACAGGAAGTTACATCTTACCAGATACACATTAGTGAACCAGAATAAACAACTTCAAATGCAGTGTTTTTATTATTACAGTAATATTATTATTAGGCATATGGGGGTAGGGTAAGAAATTACCCATTCAGAAGACATTCATGCTGATTGAGTCATCTGTCTTTCACTTGGGTAACTGAAATCAACATTCTCTAGACTAATTGTACATTCACATTATGCTCTGGAAATGTTATATTCTTAATGATTTGGAAGACTGAAGAAACAGAAGATCATTTCTGGTCCTATATAAAATATTCCACAATTAGCAAAACACATTTTCTATAACAATTTTTCATAGAATGTTTCCCTTGCCTTGCAAATCTACATTTGCCTTGCATAACTACATTATGAGTTAGAGCAGCTCCAAGACACGTGTTAGGGATTACTAGGCAAACAAGCACCCACATTCCTCAGTTAGACCCCCAGAATTCATAAGAATTCATTCTAAAAGGTGCTATCGAGACTCAGAGATGATGGCTGAAAAAATTTCACACGAGAGTGATTTCTTGAGTTGTTCATTCTTGCTTAAGATATCCAAAGTTGTAAATGTTTTCTAAACCTTACTGAGACCAACAGAACCGTAGAAAACATGATAGAAACACAAAAATAGTTGAATTGCTGGGAAATAAGGGGTCAAGCAGAAGTCCAAATGTACAAGTAATTTCAAAATCTGAAAAATACTTGCATTTTCTAATTTGTACAACATCAATTTCCAGATTATATAGAGAGTAAAAAAAAAAACCAAAAAGAAAAAAAAAAAACCTGGAGCTAGCAGCTTGAAGATCTGAGTTTCAATCCCCCGAACCCAAGTGAAGTCAGCCTTAATGGTAGAGGTATCTGAAATTACAATGCTTTTACAGAATGATGGGAGGAAAAGATAAAATCCCTGCTAACTAATAAGCCAGAATCCTCTACACTTGTGCACAAAGCACAGAACAAAAGATCCTATCTCAAACAAGGTGGAACAGTCAACATCCAAGTAGTTGGACTCCAAAAGCATCCCATGCTACATCCTTGCCTACAGTAACACATGTAAATGTGCATACATCACACATTATACATGTACAAATGTTCAATATTCAAAATTAAACTTTACTGTGTATTCTACACAAGATAATACAAGCTATAAAACCTAAAACAAAAGGATGATCAAACTGTGACCAAACCAAATGCTTCTTATCTACATTAATTGTAAACAAAATAAATTTAAGATGCAAAAGTCATTGTTAAAGATAGGATATTGTTTAAAATATTCAAATTTCCAGGAAAGTATAAAAAGTTCAGTGCTGAACATGCAATAAATATTCTCAAACAGAAAGTGAAATTTCACAAAACCTGTATGAGAACAAGAGGTTCTTGTTCTCCTCTAATGAGAGGTTTCAATTATCATTCTTCAGCTCAGTTTCCTACTTCATTAAGGAAATTCAAGTATGTGTGCATACGCGCGCGCACACACACACACACATTGAAATTCAAGTAAAAGTTGACTTCCTAGAAAAATAGTTAATGAATATAAAATTTAAATTAAAATGTTATGCTTTTACTTTATTACCTGATTACTTTTCTCCCTGATTACTAACAATTAACCAACAAAACAATTACCACAAATAATCAACCAATAATGAAGAACTAACATTCTTATAAAGCAGACATGAATGGTATTCTGCACCATTGCCACATGTGTGTCTTAATATATCCTGTTTCAAAGCCTGTACCAAGACAACAGACAGGGCAATGTCTTCAGTTGCTGACCACAGCAACAGAGACTTCTCAGCCATTAATTTTAACATCCACCAAAAAGTACAGGAAAGAGAAACAGACCTGTGACTTTGCCTAGGACGAGTGACCTTGCTGCCCTGAACTCAGCTTCTGGGGAGAAGCCATAACTGAAGAGTTGTTGGTCTACCTGTAGGAAAATAAAACAACACCATCAGCCCAGGTTTTTATAAGGCGTAAACCAAAACTTTTGGTAAAAAATTTACAGTCTCACACAGCATAGGTTCCATGCAGGGGTTTTCTTTCAAGGGAGATTTGAAGTGTCACAGAAGATGTTCCACGAAACAAAAAGTACCCTTTCTTTCTTTCTTGTAAAATTAGATCTTTTATAGATCTCTATTTCCTTGGAGACCCTGCAGACCTATTGTCAAGTATTTATCTCCCTACTGAGAATTTTTCACCCAATTCTTCACTGACAGCAAGTAAACAGAGAAGCCCATCTGGTACCTGCAATGGCACAATAAATAGAACCCAACATTTTCACTTCTTCCTTGCCTCTTACTCTTATAGCCACCAACTCTTTCTTTTCCTAGCTAACCCTGACCTGCTCTTGGGTGTGGACTTTAGGGCTTCCTAGTCATGAACTATAGCTTGATAAGTACTCGAGAAAAGCTGCACATATTGTTACCATTGACAGAGACAGCTGATTATGTCACATTGGCGGCTCAACAAAAGTCACTGCTGGATTCTCCAGGGCTTTATTTTTAGTGTCCTCCTTAAGTAATCACCTCTGACTTTAGTAATCACCACTGATTCTGGCTTGTTCCCATCCTCTTTCTCCTTCTGGGCTACACCACAAATCTATTTCCATATTTTTCAATCTAGTCAGATCCAATAGATTCTTCCAATCTCTATTACTTTGGGGAAGAGTGTGTACATACGTGTACTTAAAAGTCAGAGGACAACCCCAGGTGCCATTCTTCAGGTGCCTTTCACTTTTTGTCTGAGACAGAATCTCTTTTTGGCCTAGAACTTCATCAAATAAGCTAGGCTACCAGGCTAGCAAGCTCTCAGGGATCAACTTGTCTCTATCTCCTCTCTCAACATCTCAGAGATTACAAGTATGTGCTTGCCATCTCTCCTAGATTGTTATAATGCTTCTGGGATCTGAACTCAGTTCTCATACTGACAAGGCAAAGGCTTCATCAACTGAACCCTGACCCCTGTCCTCTAATCTCCACTCTTAACTTCTAAATGATACTATCCTCATCATTTCCTAGAAAGACAGACAGACAGTCATACAATGGGGTGAGTGAGTTTGCTTTACTTGGGGAAAATCAAACGGATCAGGACTAATATCTACGCTATCCATCCAATTCGTCCTTTTATTACTTTCTTTCTATACACATCCGCTAAGAGTGATTCTCTTCAGGAACCTCCTGACCTTGTAATTTATCCTGTGACTTTAGTACAAACTATGATCCATAATATGTGAATTAATACTACATCACTGCTTTGTGAATTAGACCATAATATTTCTAATTTAGTAAAGAATATATGAAACTTGACACAAATGCATGCTTCCAAATGTCTTTCTCCTTACAATGCTATAACATAGATCAACCTAGTGACAGATAAGTCACAAAGATGAATATGTTAGCCAAGCCACACATTATTATTTTAACAGTTGTCTATGGCCATGTAGTTTCTGGGACTTGGAATCCCTCTCTGTGTCTTCAAGTACCCAGACTTGAAAAGGTAATTTGAAAATTCAAATTAGGATTATGGGGACAGTGAGGAGTATTGTGATGTTGGTGGCTGAGTGCATTGATAAGCACCTGTACTTTCTCTCTGGAGGTAGGCAGCATTCCTGAAATATTCCTTGCTGCCTGAGCAGAGACTAAGGATATAGCAGGGACCTGCTTTTTGCTCTTGTTGTGTTTGTTTGTTTACTCTAAACAGCTTTTTCCAGATGAAGAGAAGGAAATATAGATTTGCTTGAGATGGGGTAAAGACGGTCCAAAAGACAAACATGCTGCCTTCCTGAACCAATAAACTGACTTAAGGCTAAACACATAAAGTTTCTGCTCTAGTCTTTTCTGCTGTCTTCAGCACTTTACAAATAGCAAGTGGCTGCTTATTATTGACTATCAATTGATTGGTAAAAATTCCTAGACCAAGAAGGCAAACACATACATCTTACTGCTCTCTCAATGTTCTACTTCCCTGTTTTTATTTGTGAAAAGCACAGAAAATAAAAAGGTGCTAAAAATGTTATATGTAAAATGCTCTACAGGACATGCCACAGTTTCCCATCAGGGCTTCATTAAAAGCATAAACAAACAAAGCTTGTAGGGATAGCTCAATCAGTGAAGTGTTTGCCATATGAGTCTAAGGACATGAGTTTGGTCCATAGAACCCATGCAAAATATCAGGTGTGGTGTGATGTGTTTGTCATCCCGGACTTGGGAGGAAAAGTCGAAGGGATCTCTTGAATTCACAGGAGAGTCAACTTAGCCTCCTTTCTAGATTTCAAGACCAATGAGAGCCCTTGTATCAAAAAAAAAAAAAAAAAAAAAAAACCTGAGGCGGAACTGTGCCTCCTCAGGAATGAGACTTGAGGTTGTCTCTAGCCTCTACGTGATACTCACACACAGTACACAAACAGGAAGTTATCATTACTATCCCTATAATTCACAGTCAGCAACAACATTCCCCACCCAAACATGCTCATGACCCCTACTCATTTCAGGAATATTGTAACGGGTAAGAAGTTAATTTCTGAGGGTATAGGAATTATTTGCATGAAATATTCAATAATTGTTCCTAAACATACATCTAATTAGAATAACTAAGAATCATTCTTACTTCCTCACAAGGTCCACATTAAAATGGTCTCCAGTACTGCACAATGGCAACCCTTGAAACTCTCTCCATGGTTCCCCTCTGGCATATTTCGAGGGACACAGAATCCACCTGGAAGATTTCTGTCTTGTGGCACTCAGGGCACTCTAAAACATATCTTTCTGTACAAGATCACAGACAATTAAAAAATGGAGACTTGACCCAGTACACTCCCAAGCAGAAAACCAAAACCAAAACTAACCACTTGTGTTAGTTTAGTAATAAGCTTGACACAGCCCAGAGTCACCTGGAAAAGTCTTAATGAGAGATTGCCTACATTGCATTGACCTGTGGATATGTCTGTAAGGAATTATCTTAAGTTAATTGATGTGAGAAGACCCATCCCACTGCGAGCAGCACCATTCTCTAATCAGGGAGTCCTAAACTGTATGACGTTAGAGAAATCAAGCGAACACAAGCAAACAAGTGATCATAGACACATTCATTTCTCTTTGCTCTTGAAAGTTGAAGAGACTAGTTTTTGCTGTTTTGTTTTTTTTTAATTTTCTGCCACCTTGACTTTGCTCTTATGGTGGACTGTAACCTGGTCTAACTGCTATGAAAGGCATGCAGTATAGATTTTTTTGGGGGGGGGTTCTGATTAGAGTCAGTGGCTCCTAGGGAACTTGGTGCCTTTAGTTCCTGAGAAAGTGATGCACCCCTCAGGCAGTGAAGCCTTCGGGCTTCTTTATGTTTCTGTGTATTTTTTTCCTTAGAAGTCAAGAAAGCATGAAAGCTCAACAGGACAATAGGTATTAGACACTAATTACATGTATCCTGTATAGCTTGGAAAGGCCATTGAATCCTGGCAAGCAGAACTGTATTGATCCTGGCAATCGCAACTATATTCCATTTCTGACAAGGTTGATTTCTCTCAATAAAATTGTCACAGGTTCAATCTCTCTGGGGCTCCTCCAAACCAAGTCTGGTTTTATGTCTTGACAGTCATATCAGGTAACCTTGGCTTGGTAAGAAAGTGTGGGCATTTACACCTAGGGAAGTAAAATATTACATCCTATAGGGAAGCTCATCAAGCTTAATAAGCAAATAATTCAAAGGCTTTGGGGAGGCCCTGAAACTGACCAGATACACTAGGACTAGGCCCATAGGTCCCTAAACTGAGTTGCTGGATCTGACTTCAAGTTGTACAGTGCATATCAGGTTTCCAGCTTTAGTGAGTTGCCACCCATGCTAAATTGAATTGTAGTCATGTTTTTAAATCACTTCCATTCCTATAAACACTCATCGATAGTCCTGTTTGAAATCTCAATAAAACTTAGTGGTTCACTGATTTGGACTTAGAGACATCCTTATCTTGGTTTGTTGTTTATTCTCTGTATGGAGTGTGTAGACATTTGTTCATACCTCTCCTGAAATATTTCACACAGCACTCCACTATTGGGCTCTGCAAATACAACCTCATTCATATATTGAGCAGTACAATTTTGTGTAATCTGGTGGGACTATGGGGAAGGAAAGTGAAATAATTAATTTTGATTGTTAACTACATGGAATTTAGAATTATCTTGGAAATAAACTTCTAGGCATATCTGTGGTTGAGTTTCTAGATTGGATTAATTGAAGCATAAAGACCCACCTCAAAAAAGTGTGGCACCACTACATAGAACTGGGGTAAAAAGAAGAAAGTGAGCTAACACCTTCATTAATCTCTCTGCTCCCATACTGAGGATGGAATGTGACCAGCTGCCTCATACTCCTGGCAGAATAACAGACTGTTCTCTCCAATTGCAAACCAGAATCATGTTTCTTAGGTATTTTGTCACAGCAATGAATAAAGTAACTAAAACAGAAGCCACACTTTGAAAATTGGAGTATATTAAGTTTTCCAAGGAATTTGAAAATAAAATAAAATGATAAAAGTCTATCAATGTGTAAAACTGGAGAGAAATGGATTTCTTCCCTTGAGCCAGAGAAATCTTGGCTGACTTGTTTGTTTTCTTGTTTCTGATGCATTCAATAATTACATAGTTTGTGTTTCACAGGGCTATTTGGTGGAGCTGGAAAGGAGGTAAAACAGGAAGGTTGTTGGAGCTGTGCTTGTTAGAGGAGCATGAGAGCTGACTCACACAGGCAGTAGGGCAGGCCTTAAACCTTAGAGACATTAGAGACTCAAAAGCCATGGGAGGGAGAGAGCCCTCAGGTCCAGGTAGGAGGAGATGGGACAGCAGGAGCTAGGCTAATGAAAATGTGTGATATCTGTTATAGAGAATACATTGTTCACAGAGGAAGAGAGCAAAGTCATCTTCTGAGAGGGCAGATGTCATTGCAGCTGTTGCACACAAGAAAAGAAGGGGGGCATTTGAAATGACAATTGTGGAGAACACATATAAATGGATTAAACTCACCTGAGCAAAATGGTGATTGCTAAGCTGATGAACACTCCCTTTAGGTTATGATGAAAGAGGGGTCACCTAGACTTTAGCTGAAATTTATATTCGGATATGCCCTGCTCTGATCTTGACTCTTTATACAGAGTCACTAATTTTTCAGGGAAGCCTACCATACTCTGTTTTCTTAGATAGCTATGCCTGTGATCACACAAATTATTATTTTTCTTTATTTTATTAATTTTTTGAGCTCTACATTTTTCTCTGCTCCCCTCCCTGCCTCTACCCTCCCCTTCAGTCCTCTCCCATCATCTCCATGCTCCCAATTTACTCAGGAGATCTTGTCTTTTTATACTTCCCACGAAGATTAGATCTATGTATGTCTCTCTTAGGGTTCTCATTGTTGTTTAGGTTCTCTAGGATTGTGATTTGTGGGCTGGTTTTCTTTGATTTATGTTTAAAAACCACTTATGAGTGAGTACATGTGATAATTGTCTTTCTAGGTCTGGGTTACCTCACTCAATATGATGTTTTCTAGCTCCATCCATTTGCCTGCAAAATTCAAGATGTCGTTATTTTTTTCTGCCGTGTAGTACTCCATTTTGTAACTGTACCACATTTTCCTTATCCATTCTTTGGTTGAGGGGCATTTAGCTTATTTACAGGTTCTGGTTGTGACAAACAATGCTGCTGTGAACATATTTGAGCACATGTCCTTGTGGCATGATTGAACATCCTTTGGATATATACCCAAAAGTGGTATAACTGGGTCTTGAGGAAGGTAATTTCCTAATTTTCTGAGAAATCACCACACTAACATTCAAAGGAGCTGTACCATCTTGCATTCCCACCAGCAATTCAGGAGTGTTCTCTTTACCCCACAACCTCTCCAGCATAAGCTGAATCATTTAAGAACCTTCTCTGTGTTCTCTACCCAGCCAGCTCTTCCTTGTTGTCAATGTCCACTTTGTACTAGGGTTTCTACATCACCCGTTTCCTCCTCTGTCCCCACCTTACCCTGTGCCCACTTCCCCTGTAGCCCTTGCTGTAGTCTTCTGTACTTTCCTCTTTGCAAGTAACCCTTCTCAGCTCAATATGGTTAAGACATAATTAAACTTGAGCACAACCAGAATCGACAGTGCTTCCTCTTCCTCTCAAGTAGTTTCTGATGGAATAACTCTGGTGGGGATTCAAAAAGTTTCATTTCTATCTATTTCCCAATTGATCACAGTACCAGTGAGAAGAAGGAGCATGGCTCGGGGCTCGACTGGAGTCTAAGGCAACTCTATACTACAGTATGTGGCTGGGGATAGAGGTTCAGACATGTATGATGGAGAAGCCTTGGTATCTAGGCTGAATGGAAAAATGAGAAGTGAAGTACCTGAATGGAAAGCTCGGGCCCCTCTCGGCTAATCTTCACCTGATGCAGCCTTCTGTTGGCCAAGTTCTCTGTGCTGATGGTGAACACATGGCTTTCTTCCTTGGTTATCTGATAGCGAACTTGTAAACTTCCTTGAAAGCAAAAAAGTAGGGGAGGATTAGAATTAAGAATAGCAAGCACAACACAGAAAAACATGATTAAATTGTTCATGAATTGGTTGCTTCTGTTTTCTGAGCCTCAATGACTCAGCATTAAAGATTTTTAAGATTCATAAATTCATCGGAGTTGAAATATAAACTTCTGAATATAGCTATGAAACAAAATTAGTGTGTCTCTATGTTGTTCTTCTTGTTTTCTATATGTGCTGTTTTAAAGCAAAAGTCTACTTTGAGATCATCATGGTGGCATAGAGCTATAATTTCAGCACTGATGAGGTGAAGAGAGGAAGATTGGCATTTCAGAACAGCTGGGTAACAGAGTGAGCTCCTGCCTCACAAGAGCAGTTACAAAGAAGGAGAAAGGGGATAGAGTGGAGGAAAGAAAGGAAGAGGGGAAAGGGGGAAGGGGGAAAGACAGAGGAAGTAAGAGGACTACTTTGACAAGCACACCCACAGACCAGTTTTGTAACTGGAATATAGAAACAGGAGAATAACTTGGTTGTTCTCATGACATGGTTCTCTCAAAGTCACCTTCCTCCTTCTGAGGTTGAAGAAGAAGAAACTTACCTGTTTCCATCCACTAATGTGTAATGTAATGTTTCCAGTTTAAGTGTGGACTTTCTTCCTTGCCTTTTTTCCACGGAGGGGGAAGGAGAGGATTGAAGGAGTGAGGAAGACAAAGGGTTGCAGCATAAACAGAATGGCTACTTTAGTGTGATTTCCATTTTCAATGTGAATGCTACTCTACATGGAAAAAGTGACATGGAAGACAAACTTTCACTGGTTTCTTTATCCCAGGCATGTTTTCCCATTTCTCCTCTTCAACATGGCTAATTGTCACAGTTGCTCTGTCCACTCTGAGGGTTCCTGAGCACTGTATGTACACTTGGAGTCTTCCTCGGACACCAAAAGCTCTCTCCCATAGTACACACAAGAGCACAAAATGCCGGGAGCAAAGTACAGTTTCATATTCTGAGGGCATTATGGGGAAAAGTACATCTACTCAAATTTGGGCCAAGAAGTATGATTCTGATCCATCCCTGCACATTTTCCCATTGCTTTTATCTTCCTCAACAGACTCATTTTTCTCACTGCAGACAACCATAGGAAAACAACAGGGCTTGTGTTCAAAACTGATATTCTTGGCCATCATGACAGTGCTTGCATGCTCTTTCCCTTTTGCTCCCTCTTTCTGTGACTGTAAATATTCATTGTCTCTCTCTTCCCTTGGGTTCTCTATCACCACACTCCTTTCTCAAGCCTACACAATGGTAAACACTTTAGATTTACAGTCCCAGAGGTAGCAAACTGTCACAGGAAATGCACTATCAATATAACAAACTAAAGAATAGGCTAAGTGCCAGGTCAGAAGCACATTGAGAGCAATGCATCATACTGCATTTTTTCCCACTTGGTCTCATTTTTCTCTCTAGTATACATTAGTAGTGTTGTGCATAAACGGGATACTTTTTCTGCATGAATTTGGGCAGAGATTTGCTGTTTATAATATGGAAATTGAAAATAAAAGTGATTTTGGGGATGCAGTTATCTCCTTTCCAAATATGTTTCTGAAATAAATATTTGTAATAGAATGCACTCTGGTCCCCAGCAAGTACTGCATAAAATTTTAGTGGGTTCTTTTAATGTTGATACACTCAAATTATATACATCTGTCTTCTTTTTGCCTCCTTTCTTATACCATTGAGCCAAATCTATACCTTTATTCCTTTCTGCACATGAGAACTACACAGAGTTATTATCAATATTACTTTAAAAATAATAGTTGGACCTAGTGAGATATCTTAGCAGGTAACAGTGTTTGACTGCTTGCATTCCATCCCTGGGTTCCACGCATAAGAAGGAGAGAAATGGCTCTGAAAAGTTGTTTTCTGATTTCTACACACACGGCATGGCACACTGTGCACTCATACAGAAACGTACAATGAATATATTAGTATGACAAGACTCTTCAATTGAAAATAATAGTGTGAAACTTATACGAAAACAATCAAACAACAACAACAAAAAACCCTAGAATTAAACATGGTTTTACATTCACATTTTAAAAAATGCCCTTGTCAAGCTGAACAGAATTGCATTGTTTGCCTTACTAAGAAAATTCATTATGATTGAGTTCCTGCCTTCCATGTTCATCTAGAAAGTTCTTTTCTTTTTCTTATTTTTACAGATATAAGAAAACAAATGAAAGTTTTAGAAATTAAAGAACTTCTTAATGTATTTACTTTATAGATTTTAGATTCAGGTGTAGAATCTATGGCTAGGTGGTTACAATGGTCGCAAGTTTCCTTTAGAATGCAGTAGTCCCAGTTAGCCAGTCCTCCCTTCCCAAAGGGGTCTTCAGTGAGAAGTTTTCACATTAGGCTCCTTTCCCCTGTCCTTCAGAATTCAGCATTATGTTTCTCTCGGGAAACAACCTGGATTCTGCAAGCTCGGGGGCCTGTCCATCTTTATCCTAGCTTACACTGTGTGATATTGATCATAATCTGCACTCTCTAGAAGTCAGGACATTGTGTGTGTGTGTGTGTGTGTGTGTGTGTGTGTGTGTGTGTGTGTGTGATGTTAATTTGTATGCATATGTAGTGTGCATATCCGTTTTTGCACCTGTAGAAGCTAAAGGTAAATACTGAGTCTTCTCTGGTTCATCCCCACCTTGCTTTTTGAAATGGGGTCTCTCACTGGTTGACCTCACTGACTCACTGACTGTTAGACTGGTTGGTGATAGAGCCCTGTAAAGCCTTACATCTCCACATTCTCAGTACTGCAAGTTTTACATGAACACTGGAGATCCAAGTTCATGTCCTCATGCTTGCATAGTAAGCAATTTATTGATCAGGCCATCTCCCCAGTCCCCTATTTCCATATTCTATATCTTCCTGAAGTGTGTATCTTTAAAATGTTTTTAATCTAGTTGAAATAGACTAAATCAACAGTCCTTCCTGGTGCTATGACATGTCTGGCAAGGATAAGGTACATAACCCCATATTAGATATGTTTACCATTGAATTAGGAAGTGAAAACTTAGGGCTGAGGATGTATGTTGCTGGTAAAGCACTTGATTCCCACAGGCAAGATCCTGCCTGGGTTGGATGCTCATCTATGCAAACACACATACAAGCAAACAAACAAAACTAACCCATGTCTATTATAGTTTGAGCACTTCGTTTGGTGGCACCATTATTCATTCGTTTATTTTTTGCTCATGTTAGAATCCTTATAGATATCCCCAAGTCCTTCCTGTGTTTCTCACCAGTGCTGCCACCCATAGGTTGCACATTCAAGACCTAATGCTCTCCCTAAAATCAACCGTGAAGCTGTGTTCTACCCACACACTTTAAAGTAGCCTGGAAGACATTTGCCCCGAGTGCTTCTGACATCTGAATTAGTCACTTTGGTTGCAGTCACACTTCTTCTTCTTTCACATTCGTGTATTTTTATACCACATATTCAAATAAGCATGCAACTGGTGAACCAATATCACTGTTTAAATTGTTTTAATAGCTCCCCAATGTCCTCAGATTGTGCCAAACTTGAATACGGTTAGAAGACACTGTGTTACCTTTTACCATTTCCCCTTAAACTTAGTTCACTGTATACTTTCCATCACCTTCTAAGCTCCCTGACTATATTTTCTGTTGCCTTTTTTTTTGCCTTTTATTTATTACATTGTTTCTCTTTCTAGTTAGCAATGTCTTATACATCTTTACCAGATAGCAGCTCCTCATTCACCAGTTAGGTCCAAAGCAGTCAACCAACTGGTGTTTTCTTTATTCATGTAGACAACAATTTTCACACTACTTGTTGGGATGTATTATCATAGAATCAATATCAAACTTCAGTATTTGTTATTTCTTTCAACTCTAGAACTGCTACAATACAAATCAATTATCTATCTCTCCATTATCTTCCTCATCTTTTACCCCTTCCTCTAAGACCCAGTCTTCTCTCTAAGATGTAAGATTAACAGTCAATTGTCCTTGAAGATGTCAATCATGTTCAATATTTTCAAGGCTTCTCCTCTCTCAACTAAATTACTCAGATCATCACCATGACCAGGCTTCTACAAACTTAAGTTCTTTGGCCCATCATGGATCACTGTATGTGGGTACTGGAGTGGCAGAACCAGAACCAATAACACTGTTCTTAGTGACTTAACTGAGGGAAGAAAAATATAAATAATGTGAATCATTTATACGTCACATTAAATTTATGCCCACCTTTAAGTGAGTCTTTCTTGTGTGGCTTCAATAAATGTACTTCTTACGCCCCATCACTTCTTGGCTCAGACCATTTAATGCCTTTCTTCTTTCTCAGACCGCAGTTTATCTTTTTCTTTTCTCAATCTCAGCTAATGACCTTATTTCCTATTTAAGAATACTGAAGCAATAAACAATAATTCTGTAATTCCTGAACAGTATATACTGTGACATGTCAATACCAGATTTTGGCTTATCTGCCATCCTTTCTGTTAGTTCTTGTGTGTGTTTATATGCACACTTCTGTGTAACATCAGAAAACAATGTTATGTGTCCTCCTTTGCTTTCCACATTTTTGGAGACAAGGTCTCTTGCTGTTTGCTGCTGTCCAGGTTTATCTATCTGGACTGGTCTGTGAGGTCTAGGGATTCGAGTCTTTGCCCCATAGCATCTGTCTCACTTTAGGATTGTTGAGAATATAAACATTCACTACTGTGTTTGCTTTCTCTGTGGATTCTTGGGATTCAAACTCATATTCTCAAAGTTGTTCAGCAAATGCTTTGCCCATTGAGTCATCTCCCCAACTCCACATTTGTGAGTCATATTAAGCAAACTACCTGTGCTCTCATCCAGTGTCAACTTATGTTCTTCTCATCCTTCATTTCTAGTTTAAGACAGTACTGTAGGAATCACCCTCTCCCTCCTTTATAATCTGTTCGTTTTCTTCATATCTACAACCCCATGCTCATTATCATTTTCTTATCTTAAAATAAACATCCTCAGGTTTATTTTACCTTAGTATTTTGCTACTCTCATCTGGTCTACACTAGATACCCCTAGACTCTACCCATGCTTCTTGTCTCCAATTCTTGCATTCTCCTGACTCTCAGTCACAATCCTATCAGATTTATCTGGGCATTTCCCCAAAGTTTCTTATGCTAATGTCACCAGTGGTCTGTATACATTTCTAAATCAAATTGCTGATTCATAACACATATTTAATTTTTGTCAGCATTTCAAATTGTCCTTCTCTTTCCTGATAAATTTATTATTTTCAGCATATTTTTGCTTCTAGTTTTATTCTCAATTCACTGTCAATTCTTCCCCCCATTTGATGGCTAATTTCCTCTATGTCCTGTCTCTGCTTAATGTTGAAATCATGGTGATTCATACCCCCAAATTTCTCTAGGCAATCTCACAGAGTTTTGTAGATCCATAGGCTATCAATTTCAGTGCCTAGTTTTGATGGGGACAGTGTCAATATGGAGACTGCAAGTGTGAAGTTAAATTCTCAGCAGATAAATTAAGAAGACTCTAGGAGAGCATGTGCTGTGTGTGTGGTTCTAATTTCTGAAAACCACTGTAGTCTTTGCTCCTTTTCCTGAGGCATCATCATTCCCAACAATTTCTGTCATCAAGCTAAATGGCCTTTTGCCCTATCAAGGGATGTTTCTGTGCCTCTGTATCCATATATTCTTTGCCTTTAAGACTCTAGCCATTGTGTGTAGTTCAAGTCCGATCCAGTAGGATTTCATCTTAACTAAGTATATCAGTTCATATATTTGCAAATAAGGCTATTCTGAGTTCTGTAAAGATGTTAAACTGGCATGAAGAGTTTTAAAATTAATTAGATTTACTATCAATATAATTGAAATATTGTTGGCTATTGAGTTTTGCATCAGCATCTGTCTTAAATAGTATTTTCATCCTTTTTTATTCAGTCACAAAGCTATTCAGGAAGGTAATAGCTCAGTGATAGAGTACTGCGCTAGCACTCACTAGGTCCTGTGTTTCATCCCTGGCATGGCAAAAAACAACAACCACAAGAAAGAAAACAAAATCACATGTATATTATTATTTTATATGAAATTAAAGTAGAAAATCAAAGTCTGTGAAATAAAACTGGACATGTGAATATTAGTCATTTTATAGAGATCTTCTCTCACGGTTCATTATGACTTACATTGCAATTTAAATTTCAACATGATTGCCTCTGCTTAGATCTTACCATAAAAACATAAAAAATGATTTAGAAGCCTTTGAAACAATGGGTCAATAATGGCACCCGGGTTTCACAAAACAAACTAGAAACAATACACCCAACTTGAGAAACTACATAAGCCATTCATAAGCGAAACCCCCTTTCCAGGGCTTGTATCGACACTGGCTTGTACAAGTGACTGTTAGATGCAGTGATATAGTTATAAAATTATAGAAGACCCATGGATTATCAGAAAAACAAATGCATGGATTGGAAGAATTACTATCATAAAATGCCCACATTGTTCAAGACAAACTACATATTGACTATAATATATATCCAAATTCTAGTGACAATATTTTAATAAAAATAGACTCAAGTTCATATGAAACTACAAAAGACCCTAAAAGATAAAACAAAAAATGAGAAACCAAAACAGCATAAAGGACCCTAAGGAGTAAACAAAGTTTTGAGAAACAAAAACAAAAAGTATGGCAATAGCATAGAATTAGACACCTAGATCTATACAACATAATAAAGAGCTCAGAGGTAAATACACACACACAAAGAAAAATACCCAGTGTTTAAAATATTGATGTTTTTCTTGAGCATTTGATAGATGTATTCTGATCATATCCATTCCACATTGACCCTTCTAACACTTCCCAGACTAATTCTTGACAAGTATCCAAGAACACCCAAAGGGAATGGACTGTTTCTTCAGTAAACGATGATAAAAGAACCAATGAAGCTCACACAAAAGAACAAAGTGGTATCTTTTTTGGATTGCATCCAGAAGCTGACCTAGAGATTACCAAAAGTTAAACATCATAATTTAAATTATAAAACTCCTAGAGAAAAACATTTCTTGAAAATAGGAATCCACAATTGAAGGCTGTAATAGCCAAAAAATAAGTGGGACTGTATCAGAGAGAGATGCTCCTTAGTCTCATAGGACTAGGGCCATCTAGGTTAGCTAGAAAAGCCAAACCTGACGAGCTGAGTTAAAGCTCCAGAACTCATGGGAGAAGGAGAGAACAGACACCTGGATGCAGTCCTCCTGTTCCTCAAGTACACCTTTGTACATACACTTACAGTTAATACCTACTTCATAGGAACACATACACACAAATAATACATGAATTTAAACTCACTTTTAAAAGCTACTCTACAGCATGAAAACAATCAATATAACAAAATGAATAACCACATAGTGGAAAAAAATCACTTCCAAGCAGATTATTCAACAAAGAGTTTACTAATATCCAAATACACAAAGAATGTACTACTCAACAGTCATACAAAAGAAGCAACCTTGATGAAATGAACACATCCTGAATAGATATTTTCGAAGAAGACACACAAAACCTAAAGGGAATAAAAAGTACTCAACCAGTTGCCAGTGGTAGCACATACCTTTAATCCCAGCACACATGAGGCAAGGACAGAGGCAGGTGGAGCTCTGTGAGTTCAAGCCCACCCTGGTCTACAGGGTGAGTTCTAGAACAATCAGGGCTGGCTTCAGGAGAAAACCTGTCTTGAAAAAAACATACAAACAACACAAAAAGCAAAAGCAAAAACAAAACAAAACAAGAAAAGTGCTCAACTTTTTATCAGAGAAATAAGAATCTAAACCATATTGAGATATGGAATTACACTCATTGGCATGGGTATTACTGAAATGACAAGAGACAATAAGAGTTTGCAACAGAATGAAGAAAGTGGACTCATGTAGAGTATGCATATATGTTTACTATTTAACTTTTTTGAAAACAAGGTGGATGCTTTTATGTGAGCGTTCAAGATATGGGATTTTTGATGGGTCAGTTGATAAAGAACTGAGTTTTATCCCAAGGAACCATGGAGTAGACAGAGAAACTGATTCTTCCCATTTGCCCTCTGCCTTACACATATGCACTGTGATTTCATGTGCCAACACACACATGATCAGACACATAATAGATCAACGATTTTAAGATGAAGCTAATGTGTGATTGAGCTATCATATATATGTAATATTACATATAATAAATAATATATATCCATACATACTGAATAAAATGAGCATTTCAAAGAAATACCTGCATCCCCCATGCCTTTCTGCATAAGAGACACACTCTATGTTGAGGTCTTTAATCCATTTGGACTTGAGTTTTGTGCAGGGTGACATATAAGGGTCTAATTTCATTCTCCTACACGTTGACATCCAGTTATGCCAGCACCATTTGTTGAAGATGATTTCATTCTTCCATTGTATAATTTTAGCCTCTTTGTCAAATATGAGGTGTTCATATGTTTGTGGATTAATATCCGGATCTTCTATTTGATTCCATTGGTCAACATCTCTGTTTTTATGCCAATACCAAGCTGTTTTCATTACTGTAGCTCTGTAATAGAGTTTGAAGTCAGGGATGGTAATGCCTCCGGCAATTCCTTTATTGTATAGGATTGTTTTGTCTATCCTGGGCTTTTTGTTTTTCCATATAAAGTTAGTTATTGTTCTCTCAAGGTCTATGAAGAATTTTGTTGGGATTTTGATGGGGATTGCATTGAATCTATAGATGACACCAGGACCTATTTCTTCTGCATGTATTATCCTTTTGAGAACCGAGTCTTTTTGAATGCACTCCTTCCTAGGCCGGGAGGGATGGGGGTGGGCCTTGGACTTCCAACAGGGCAGGGCACCATGCCCTCTTTCAAGGAAGAAGGGGGAGGGAGGAGGGGTGGAGGGGTAGTGGGAGGGGACCGGGAGAAGGGGAAGAAAGGTAAAAATTTTATTTCTTTAATTATGTTCTTG
>PVIU01028868.1:0-18604 GCA_004026605.1 Ondatra zibethicus
CTGTGGAGAGGACTCTTAGCTTCCACTGGAGTTTCATTCAGTCATAGACTAAAGATTGGAAAAGAGAAATAAGTATAATTTAAAGATATTTTAGTTTGATTAACTAACTAAAGACATGGAGAAGGCATTGTGAAGATCATTTACTGTTTTGTACCCATAAAATTTTAAGTGCTTGTTAATATAAATACTACATTTAAGGATGAATATGAGTCTAAACTGGAGGGGAAGACTTTCAGCTAAGGGTCATCAATGCACACATATGCTTTCATGAAGTCTTTCTCCAACAAGTCCAAATATTATATCCTCATCATTACAGCAAATGCTTATATATTAACATATAAGTTCATTTATTGAAATAAAAGACAAAGGAATACAAGCAAGTTATACTTGGTGGCTATCAATAATAATAATACAGAGAGGCAGTCACATACAAACTTCTAAGAAGAGAAAGAAGAAAGTAGAAGAAGAGGAGCAGAAAGGAGAGATTATTCCAGGGTTCTTTCAGTAAAATAAGACTGGGTCTCTAATATATTACACACACACACACACACACACACACACACACACACACACACACAGCATTATCTTTTAAAATCTAGGTAATAACTAGTGTAGTGTAAATGAAAATGTAATGTAAGAGGAGGAGCAGAAGAATACTTAAAGAATATAACTACTACAGCCAAACATAGGTTTATTGTAAAATTTCAAGTTTTAAAGAAAAACAGGAGCCATTGTTACCAATGAAACACTGTTACTTTCTCTTAAAGAGGTGGTGTTATGACACAAACTATATTGATTATTGTGTTTTAGGAAGAAATGGGCAACACTTCAGAAATTGAAAGCTCTTAACGCTATTGAATTCAGACCATAAAACCTTTGTGGGATTTTATTGCACAGACAAATGGTTATATCTACCTGAGTGATTTGTGGGTTCCAAATTCATGTAATAAAAAAGAAAATGCTGACTGCTTGATTCCTTCTATAGAATTAGCAGATCACATAAAAATAACATGCTTCATGTACTCAACTCACATTTGAAAAATTTATTTTGATCAGAGACACTGTTCTATACATTCAGTGATGATGAACATATAAGTGAGGACATTCAAAAGTGAGAAATACACAGAATAATAAATTGCAATGAAACTACTAATAAAAGTGAATTGATGAGACAAGTAATAAGTAGCATTCCTGTCATAGATATATTTTAAAAAAAAAAAATTCAGGTTTCTGCCACACACACACCAGCAGCAAACAAGAGTAGAACAACCTTTAGGTTATTATGTAATGTCAATGATAAAGATACCCAACACAGGCCACTATTTTCACTGTGTTGTGTAAAGTGTCTAAAACCTCGGTTGCTCACGTTAAGTTAGCCTTATGATGGTGAAATCTATTTCTTTCTAAATGTCAAATGAATCTATAGGAAAATAGCCGTCCTAGGCCAGGCCACAGGGATGATAAAAAGGTAGCATGGTCTCTTTTGATCCCAGGATCCCAGCCGTAGATTATTAAAGAGGACATGACTCAGAGTTCAGTTCTAATCCAGAACTGTATAGGTTATATGATTTAGTCCCAAATTTAGAATACAGGGTGAGATACTACCAGCATTATGAGACAATTAAATTCAAGAGAAGAAAACTCTGGCAAGAATAAAACCTTCCCAACTCTCTTTGAATACACATAATCAAAGTCCAGTGGAAATTTGATTATTAAATTTCTATCTATATCATTTGTTTATTAGCAACCAAAGACACATAATGAACAGGGCAGCTATTAGTTATACCTAAATTCTAAAACAAAGAAGTTAAGATGCAGAAATGATAGTGATGGACCCAGCTTGAAGAGTACTGCACTAATCTGTGTGATGTCAATAAAGCATAAATAAAACTGTGGTTTCAGAAAAGACCCTACAGGTTAAAGAATCTGACAAGCAAGGGGACAAACAAATGACATTGGATATGATAAAGCAAATTTTTTATAGCACCTGGGAGGAAAAGAATACTACTGATAAAGGGAGATTATCAAAAGACAGTTCTGACTTGAAGAGAAATACATTTTATATGCCAAATATCATCCGTGTATATAGCTAAGAAGATATCTAGAACACAGTTTGAGAGCTGGGTCATGGAGTAGATGTCAGGCAGAGTTGACAGTTATGCAATTGAGAAGAGAGAAAGAACAAAGGGAGAAAAAGTAACCTGTAAACAGGTCATTTGCACAGAAAGCAGTGAGATAGAAGGCAGGAGATTATAAGAGGCTCAGCAACGTGCAAGACATGAGAAAAGCTTCAGCTAGAAGCAGAAAATGATTACAGTAAGTAATTTGAGAGCCTAAAATGAGGGGTTCATGTATATGTAAAAATGTTTCATAATATGTGCCATCAAGATGTCCCTACATGCTAGCAAAGAAGTAAGTTCTATAGCTCTGTACCCCACATCACCATAAGCAGGATCAAGCAACTTCACTGCATGTTTCTGGGTAAATGCAAAGCCATAACTCTTATTATATTGTAATAAATTATTTTGACATTTCCAAATTAAGAAAAGTAAATAAACACTTTCAGCTATCCACCCTCTTTTAATCTTATCAGCCATTCAGAATAGCAATGAAAAGAGAGGAGAGAGAGAGAGAGAGGAGATACTGTGGATGACGGCAGGACAGAAAGAGAGCAAAAGTCAATCACTGCCAAGTTGCAAGTTATGAACACTGAAGAAAAAAACTTCAGCTCACTTTCTATCTCTAGAAAAAGCATGTTTTCGTTTTTTTTCAATAAATTTCAACATATTGTTTGAAAAAAGATAGCAAAATATTCTTTCTAAATATCGTTTTCTCTCCTTTGGATTTTTCTCAAAATGTACCTTTTAATCAGATGAGTGGACAGTTATGAATTTAGAAATGAAGTAGCCATTTTTTAATATTTTTTTTATTTCTTGCAGCTTAATTATTGTGTGTATCAGCTAGTTTCTTCTATCTAAATTTCTAGAATTCAAGTACAAGCTTTCTTGCTTGGAATTTTAAAATGGACATGAGAAATAAATTAGTTTGTTTATTCCATGCTTACTGCATTTAGATACATTCCTCTCTCATTCTTCATTGTGCCTTTGTTTTGATGTACAAATGGTAAGAGGAGTAGTAATAACAATAGCTAACATTAACAGTATGGTATGCAGTATAACCTCTTTGAAAAGCTCTAAGTACTTTAACTCATTTGAAACATTACTTTTTCAGGCAACAGGAGTCTCAAAGATGGTCAGGTAGTCAATGCTTGTATGTTACTTTACCACTCTATTTTGGCTCTGTTCAGTGAATTCAGCCCACGGTTGAGATCCAAAGCATGGCTTGTATGCAGCAGGTTCTAAGCAGTGACACAAATATGCTTGCTGCTCATGAGCGATTCAGTTCAAGTCCATATATCACTTCTGAATTGCCCAGACGAGCTTTCGGCAGCATAACCAGGTTTTGTCTCCAGTTCTGGCTTGATGGAGGGAAAGCCTAGGCACCTTTGAGAAGTATGGGAAGATATCAGACACAAGCAAGCAGGGGAAGCAAGCACATAAAGTTTCGTTTCAGTCTTACTTCTTTTCAATTAACTGTGGTGCTGAGCACACACCAGAAACCTTTACAGTGGAAAGTTACCATGAGAAGAACACTTGACATCAGCAGGTACACTAATGCTGGTTAAAGCTACTAGGTAACCATACACTTCAAAATAACTTACAGGGATTATTGTATTTGCATTTGATGTTTGTAACCAGTTCCTACTGTAACTCTTCATGCCCATTTTTCTTGTTAAAATTAGAAAGTGAGGTCTGTTGTTTGCACCCTTCAGTCAGAAATGTATATCTCGCCCTTCAATCACAATTGCATTCACACCCTGCCCCCCACACACTTCCTTCCTTTGCATCTGGATACATATACATCAAAACTTGGTGCTGACAGACTCAGATGCTTGATAAACACCACCGAGCCTGAAATAAATCGCAGGTGATGCCTGCTCCTCTCTGACCCCTTACATCTGTGATCTATCATTTCCCAGGTGTCACTTACTGACTAAAGAAACAGAAATAATAACATGTAAATGATGTCTTTTCAGACTTAATTAATTCACAGTGGCAAGTAAAAACTGTGTGGTTAAAAGATCATTTTCCATTTATATAGAACTTTGCTTTTCGGCCACATTAGCGTTACAAAAACACAAACAAATGGGCTATGTATAATAAATGCAGTTTTGATTCGGCAGGATATTAAACTGCCAGGGAAACTCAATCCATTCTATAAATTATGACATGATATGCAGTTCCTATAATATGAGAGTTCTTTTTAATGATCAAAGAAGAGAAAAAAAGCCTTGAAATACCATATGATACATTAGGGGCTTTTATGTATATTAAATTGCACAACGCTCACAGAAAACTCAGAAGGTTGACCTTATAATACCAATTTTTAAATGAGAAGAATTAGCTTCAAGCATATGAAATAACTTGTTCAAAACTGTACAACTGAGAGGTAGTATTGTCAGAATATTGACACAAGTTTCCTGACTTACTGTCCCCCCGCCCTCCCCCCACTTTGTCATTATTCCTGAGGAAACAATTTTCTCCTGTATGTAGAGAAAAGATAGGAAAATGAAAAGTATCTGTGAGGTAGAAATAGGGAAAAGAGACGTGAAAAAGAATTGTGACCTTGAGCAAACAATATATTCATTTTCTATTTTCTGCACTATTTAAGTACAAACTAATCTCACTGGTGTCATGGGCAAAATTTAGTCTGGATGATTACAAAAATGCTTCTTTGGGGACTGAGTGGGACAGCTGCTTTAATTCTAAACTGTTTCCTGCTATTTCTATTTGGTGGCAGATATTAGAAAAGTTAAGTATATAGCAGCCACTGACTTCAAATTAAGTGGTAATGAATGCAGATTTCCATGAAGATTCCACGAGTTAGTAATTACAGTTTTATTGCTATTCGAAATGGTGAAATAAACTCAGTCTCCACTGTCCCATACATGTAATTGATGAGTTAATTTGTCTTCAGCTCTCTTGCTGTTCTAATATTTCTCCATCGATGCCATGGAAATTAATAGGATGCAAAATGTATAAAATTATACCCACTTTAAAAAAAAAACCACAGTACAGTACTAGGGAGACATAGTTATTTCATCTGTGGATAGTACAGGGTCACCATCTTTTTTCCCCTTTCCCAGTGACATTTTCAGATTTGACATTCTGTGACATTTTCAGTTTAATATTGCTAATACCCTGGCTGCAGAATTAACAGTACACCCTAAGGAAGGGATGAATGCAGATGCATTGGAAGATTTTTTTTTCTGTGTGTCTCTTCTAACAAATGTTTGTATGTAAACAATATGCACATTAATAGGGTGGGGGACTCTTTCTATCCCTTTCTGCATGTGTTAGGGAGTCAATTATAGGATTCCATGGAATGATCCTCAATTAGAATTTTGATATGCCAGGGGTCCAGGTGAGATTGTACCAGCATGTTTCCTTGGAACCATGAGATCAATGTGTAGCAGTAGAGTAAAAGGTACTTAGCATACAGCAGGTGATGGCCTTCTTCCAGCCAAAGCCAACTAAAGAAAGGTCTCTACAGTTAAGATGAAGGAGCCGCAGGAATCTCCACACAATATATTCCTAACTGAAGAATAAGCCACAATGATAATTGAATATTGATGCTTACTGACATTTATACAGGGTTCTGCTTGATGACTAAAAGGTTAGATTAATTTTTAAAATAGAATTGATAAGCTCTGACTATGGCTTAGCGATACCTGTGGACCCCTTTGACATTCGAGAGGATGCTTCCGATGCCCTCCACAGCCCAGTAGTCATGTTCTCCTTACTTCCTCTATGAGCACTAATGTTTTTCAATGAGAAGATTCTATTCTTACCGAATTCAGTCATGAATATCAAATAAAGAAAATATAGGTGGTATTGAAGTATGTTGTTTTATTCTGTTCATAAATTTTAAAACCCAATTGAAGCATTTCCTCCCAATTATCTGATTCTTCCCATTTTCCACCAACAGTACCAATAATCAAAAGAACTGAGCCACTCCTCATTTGCAAAGACAGACAGACATATAAGTAATGGATGTGTTGGAAATGTAACCGAAGAACCCCAGGTGAATGCACACAGAGGAAAACAGAAATCCACCTCTTGAAGAAAAGAAGAATATATTGCTCAGTAATGTTTCTAATCTATGCTGGTGTTTATTCTCCAGGCTTTGTCTTGCCTCAGTGTTCTGCTTTCATGTTCTCCATGCTATATCCTTGTGCAGACACATGGTCCTCTCAGGGAAAGCAAACATACCAAATGCTAAGCACTAGCTCCCAGAATATGGAGAGATCAAAATGCTGTACAAAGACTGTGGTCTTGGAGAGATATGAAGCTTCTGTGCAATTCATTCTGTTGAGATTTCAGATTATGAAAGTCGTACAAAGCAGTGACCTTTCAGCTTATGAGATGTTGTGCTCTATTGGTCATAATGTTGCAATCATGATTTACGGAGAGGGGTGGGGGACTGCAGAGGAGAATGGGTGGCAGCTTACCCGTGTTGGAAAGCTCCACTTAAACATCATGAATGCTGCTTTATGAATGACTTCAGGCAGAGGTCACACTGTTCTTGATCTTTGGCTGCATGCTTCTGGTTTATTTCATGGTATTGCACCTAATGATTACATTATGTATTCCCCCTAAACAAACTGCTTGAATAGCCTTTACTTTTATATTTTTATCTTACTAAATATCCAAACATAAATGACAGTTCTGTTATTTTCCTATCAGCATTGGACTTTTTAATGTGTAGCTGACACAACTCCGCAGCGCATGTACTTACAATTTTTCCATTATTTAGCAATTGCTTTTTTCACACCATTTTATTTTTTTCACACCATTTAATATGCATTTCATTTAAGTGATTTATAGAAGTATTCCTTAATTGTAAATTCATATTTAATAATATTTAGAATTATACCTACAGAGACAGCCCAGACCAAGAAAGATAATCATTACCTGTTCTCACTCATATGTGGACCATGGTGTCAAGTTTTTGTAGTTGTATGTTTTACATGCAATCATGTAGAAACAAATAAACTAGACAGAAGGTACTGTTGGGGGCATAGGAAGTTGAAAAGGAAACAGGAGTAGTAGAAATTGGGTAATATTACGATGTAAAAGGGAATAATAAGGTTTAAACGGGAAAGTCAAGGAAGGAAAGGGCAGAGCAGAAGACAGTAGGAAGGACAAGTAGCACTAAATGTTTGAAAAACATAGAAATCTCTTTTATGTGCTTCCTAAGCATATGCATACATACACACACATTTCCATACAAAGGTATTTAATTGGGATTATGTTTCAAAATGGATAACATTCCTCCCAGAAGCATTAAGTTGCAAAAGCTAAAGCCCAGTGCCAGATGTGTTTTATCCCCCACTTAGATGGTGGTCACTGGTGTCTCAGAGACTAAAACACAATAGGCTATTGCTCGTGCTTGTAGCTGCCCACCAAAACCTGATGTCAAAATCATATTACTGAAGACCCCACACACTTCGGTTATAGGACATGGAGAAATCTGTTGTTAGCGACAAGAGGAAAAAGCTTATTCCCTATTGACTTCCAACATATTTCACAGTACATAAGATCCTGTGTAAACTAGTAAGGGGGAAAAGCCATCAACCATCCTACTCATCTGTGAACTGCAATATTGATCAACCTGAAATACAGAAACAAGAATGCAGCAGTGGTATGGTTGCTGGGTTATAGTCATCGGCTTTCGGATGGGATTTAGGGTTCTATCCACAGGACTAAAGATAGGCCTAGAGTTGTCAATATGAGCAAGAATCCATGGCTGAGAGTTCATAGGCTATAACTGTCAGCCTACTACTATTACTAAAAGAACGTAGTATCAAACCACCCTAGAAATTTAGGTCCTTATATCCATAGACTAGTGTAGAACTCTCAGAACTCACAGGAGAAAATTCTGCATGCAACGGAGGATGTTAACACAAAAACTTATAGCTGGCTGAAGATCAGATAATATATGCCTATGGAATTCACAGCATTAATGGTATATATATATCATATTTTCCTCCACAAAAGCTCAGAGAACATAGTGAAATCAGAGGCAGAAAGAACATCAGAGACAGAGGTCAGAGAAAAATGAGGTGAAATAATCTTCTGGGCCTGAGAGAATTCCTGCACTTATGAACTGACAGCAACTGTCTTTGCTTATGCTAGACCTGTACAATATCAACCAGTCAACAGTCCACCATGGAGAGATGTGGAACTCATGAGCCTCTCTACATAGCTTAGGAACTATCCTCCGTGATGGCTGATGTAGGAAGGACAATGAGTTTGCATTAAAGTTGTAGCCCCTGATAAGTTGACCATTCCCCCTGCAAGGATGCACACCCTTGTGTACATGAACAGCACAAATTGTAATGTCTGAGTTATAAAACAAAACGACAACCACAAAAGGACATGAAATTTAATGAAGGAGGGAGATCTTAATCTTAGAGGAGTTAGGAAGAGAAGTATGAATGAATATGACCAAAATAAAATATATAGATGATAGATAGAAAGATATAAATAAGAAGTTCTCAAATAATAAACTATTATGAGAAATTCATTTTTTTGAATCATTTTGTATGTGAGAAGTATGAGGAACTGTCTCAGGTCATGTGATTCTCCTCCACTGTAACTGAAATGCAATTGCTCTGATGCTGACTCCTAAATCACATTATAGAATGGAATCATTATACTAGGCCTCGATGAAGAAGATATGTATTGATTTGATCACAACTAGGATAGAATCATTGATAATAGTATTCAGGGTAATAGAAGTTGCGTAGGACATAGGATGGTGTTCTAGCAAACATATCCAACATATTCTAGCACAGTAGTAACATAAAACAAATATAAAACAAAAATGCATGTGCAGGAACAAAATGTTCCTTGTTTTTCTCTAAATAACTTGATGTACTAAATTTTAATTATTTATCTGCAGCAGACAAAACGCAAATATGAGAAATTCAATAAGCTTAAGCAGTTGAAGTACACATGTAGCTTTAAACAATCAGTGGCAAGCATGGGGCCTGCACAGGTCTTTACCAGGTCCTCTGCATATAGGTTGTAGCTTATTGTTTTTGTGGGACTCCTAACAGTGGGCGAGGGAGTTTCTCTGATTATTTTACATGCTCATGGGACCCTTTATCCTTCTGTTGAGTTTCATGTCCAACCTCAATATGAGGGCTTTCGTTTGATCTTAATGTATTTTGTTTTGTTTGGCTGTCATCTTTTGGAAGCTGCTGTTTTTTGAAAAGGAAATGGAGGGGGTGGAGAGGTAATTGGAAGCCAGGAGGAGTTGAGAGGGAAAAAATGTGGTTGGGAAGTTTTGGATGAGAGAAGAATCTATTTTTTAATGATAATTATAATAATAATAACAATGTGTTGATACATTTACAGATATGTATTTATAAAAACATGACATGATAAGGCCATGTCCTAAACATTTTGAATAATATGAGTAATGAAATTTACCCAAACATCTATATTTCTATTTCCTATATTTTAAAACTTTTTTCTTTTACTCTAAGATTTTATTCCTAGTTATATAGTATATATGTTTATTTGGGCACATAATTATGAAGCACTAGGAAATAAAACGTGTGTAAAATGCTTTTCTTTATTTTAAAACGCCTTATTATTTAGATTGCATGGCATCTTTAAAGTAATGCACAGTATAAGCAAACACAGAGGGACAGACATTGATCTTCAGTGAGGACACCTAAGATTGGAAACAGCATAACTTCTATGAACTGTGAGATTATGTAGGTAAAAACTCTGTAAAGGAAATGAAATCTATGAGTGTAACCAAGAATTAACCAGATAAGTAGTTTGATAAAGTAATCAACTGCTAAAAAAAGCTCCTTTTCAATTGCTTAGTATAGTTATTTCAAAAATTAGAACTGAAAAATAAAGGTGTAAGAAATACCTTGAGAATTCAGCTGTGACCTTAAAAACTCAGAGTAGCATGTCAAAGTGTTTATAAGCTGATATAAAATTCATAATTTAAGAAACAACAAGGCACAGATGGAAAAAAGTTATGGTAAAGGTGGACTGCAGATGGAAAAATAAACACAAAGAAAATTATGCTGTATGGCAAAAATAAATAAGATCTCAAAAAGTCAGTACATCAAATCAAAAGACAGCACAAGGAAGAAGCTTAAGAAAGAACTGCTCTGAATTATGTTTAAAAACATGGAACTACAAAGTAAAAAGATAGATACTGTTTGACTATTTCCTTAGAAGAAACAACTGTGATTCAAAAGTTAAAAAATTATATATATATAATATAATTATATATATATGCATACATAACATATAAAGAACAGAAACAGAAAATAGGAGGTTCCATGGTTCCCAATATACTCCTAAGAAACCTTTTTAACATTTAGGTGAATTAAAAAATGTCTGAGGATATCACAACTTGATAAAATATACAAAATGGAAAAGAAAAGTCTTATATTTTAAAATATATTTAATCAAAACTATAAATCATTTGAAAAACAAAAGAAATAGCCTGCTCAAAGAAACTCACATTCTACCAAACATATAAGGAAGGTTGTGGGGCCAATTTACTTGAAATTCTTGAGAGAAGGAAAAAAAATCAACAATGCCGCTGAATTATTTCAGGAGAAAAGCAAAATATATTTAGATACATTCCTCCTTTGTTTCTAAGACCCCTAAACAATAAATATTCTAGATGGGACCTTCAATCTATAGGATTTGAACTTTATTCACTTTCCAAGGAATATTACATAAACATGACAACAAAAACTGCAAGAGGCATCATTGTCAATCTTATGAAGACAACAGAAAACAAAGAAGTCACAAAAGAACACGCAGTGTATAATTCCACTTTGTAAAGCTCTACCATGACATTTCACAAGTCTTGGTTAAATAATGAAATTATGAATGAAATTGAAGACATTATTATCGTCAATATGGGAACCTAGTAATCAGGTTAAAGGTGGAGTAGCATATGCCATCCAGGAAGCTTCACAACTTGACATTTTAATTTTGATCTTTTAAATTTGTTTTTATTTTTTGAAGTTACAATTAACATTTCCTCTTTTTTCCTCCCTCCAGACCTTTCCATGTAACCCTTTCCTTCGCTATTTCCAATTCCTTTGCTTTTTCCAATTCCTTGACTTTTCCTTTCTCTATTTATATACATCTCTTCCTCCTCTCTGTCTGTGTATGTGTGTGTGCGCATGCATATTCCTAAATGAATAAGTATAATAACTGCTGACATTTTTAGTGGTAAAGAATAGCAGATGTATGACAAGATCTACATATTGACTATAGCTGATAGTTCATAATAAATAGGTAAAAGTTGTATGAAGCATGAACTATCAAACTATATGATTATCAAATGAATGCTTTAAAAATATTTAAATAGTATGAAGGTCTGTTAGCCTGCTTTCCTAAAACCCTTTGCAATATTTTATTACTGATTCTTTGGTTTGAAGAGCTGAATGATTCTACAGGGATTTATTGATACCTGAAAAATGCAAACACTCTAATATGCCATCAATTTTTGCTCCAGGTATGGAGTTTGATTTCATAGTAAATGGTTGGAAAGAAAATTTTAGATGAGTTTGTTCTTATGTGGCAGGCTCCTTTACATTTCTTAGTTGTGGGCAAGCATTCCCAATTCAGTTCCAGGTTGATGACTTTGAAGCCCTTGTCTTCTCCTGGTATGCTGTAGCTACTATCCCCAAAGTCACTAGCAGTCAGAGATTCCTGCTTTTGTTGTGTTAGAGGCTAAAAGGTACACAGTGTAGAGTATACATGCCTAACTATTTAGTCTCCATACAAAATTGACAGAGATGGGACAGGGCATAAATATTGGGGACACACAGAGAAAAAATATAGTGTTACACTTTCACTTAATAAACTCACCTAACCATGTACATCTCCTGCCAGTGGGTAAATTATTTGGATTACAATTCAGACATTCTGACCTGTTAGCTCACAGGACTTATCCCTAGCAAGACTGCTTGCATGGGGCATGTTCCAGTTAGAATAAGTTCAGGGGAGTCACTACCAATTCTTTGTAACATGGAAGGCTCCAGTGGGAATTAGGTATCGCAATCTCACTGCACATATGTAAGCCAGGTGATTGTCTAAAATGTAGGGGGAAAACACATGGCTGTCTTCCCAATTTAGGAAGAAAGATAACAATGGAAAACCACAATATTTCCTTAATGAGAATAAGCATAAAAAAGCAAAAGATGTTTCTCCGTTCTCGCATTCAATGTAATACGATAGGCAGCCAGCCTGATAGAAGCAAGTGGGTTAGAATATTGGAAATCATTTTAGATGAAGTGGAATGATGTGTGACTTAAATTACAAACCCCCAGGTTCACAGTGCATTCTGAAACAATAGGAGGGTGAAGTCAAGTTAAGAATGCCTTCATTAGTTTAACAACCAGAAATATGTTCCATTCTCCCAGGCAAACCTATGGAGGGTTAAGCTGATCTGCTGCATTGAGCAGACAGAGGGCTTCTCACCGACAGCATCTGCTGGGGACTTGGGAAAACTATTTTCTCTTAATAGATTCCATTTTCCATTTTTACTTCTTATGGTGTGCAAACTCTTCAAGAAATGATGCATTGCATGGAAATTCAACCACAGCTGAGAGTGCAAATAAGGGAAGAAAAACAAAATCATAAAAGACATTAAAAGGTACATTTCAGAGCAAGTTTACTCAGTATCTCAGGCAATGGAGCATTCATGTTTTCAATTTTAACAGAAAGCTAGAAAAATATGAAAACAAAGTGCTTCCTAGGGAAAAGATATTCTTAACGCGCCTGAGAAAAGTTGGTTATTTTTAAACTTTTCCTCTTGAGATAGAGGGAGGTGTGTAGCTATGGATTTTAGTTCTCTACTGAGGGTCGACATGCTGATACTTTCTTCTTAGGAGGTAAACATTTGCTGAACTGTTTGGGGAAGTTAGGCACTGTGGCTGATGCTGCAAGTAGCAGGTAGAGCGTCAGAGGTCCACAGCTCTGAGTTCTTGTTACGTTGTGACCTTCCACCATCATTCTCAAGCTGAGATTTGGTTGGCAAACCTATGGCTCAAAACTAATTCCCTAGAATCAGAACGTGCTTCTGGAAATATGCATCTTTGTGATCTTTCCCTTGCGCTTGATATGCTCTATATAATTGTAACATGTTCCTCTTGGGTCCCCCAACACAACAATTCCCTATTGTCTAAGAATCCAGATTGTCAGACTTCCCAGGAATTGCAACATTTTCTCTGTATAAACTAATGTATGGTGATTTGGAACTCATTGAGATCACAAAATCTTCCACGGCAAATGAAGGATTCTAAATATCTCCTCCAATCTTTGGCCACAATTGGTCAAATATGCAAGTGAATTTGCCAACTAAAAACTTCTTAAAGATATTAAAGGCACATATCTATGCCACCCTGTGCTAACTAGGAGACATTAGTTTTTAAATTGGTTTTACTTATAAAAGGCCTAAACATCTGGAAATATGGGGCCAACCAATCATCTTTTTAACTTTAAAAAGAAGTCCATTTTCTAGATCAGTAAATTTCCTATTATGAGAAAATTCAGCTGTGCTTATAGAAATAATCAGTAATATCTTACTTAAGCACATTACTGTACTTAATTTTCTACATATGTAGGGCAACTGGGTTAATGCAGTGTTCATTTCTGGAACATATGAGACTAATGTATACAGTAATAACATCCATTAAAGTGACAGTTGATATTCTTGAAATGGTATTATGTAGGAGATACTGTGCTAGGAGTTTCATGGATATTACCTCAGCACACATGGACAGAAACTCAATAAGAAGACCATCTAAAGTAAAGAAGTGGAATTTTCCAGATCAGGTGGCACTAGACATTGGTTTTGAACCTAGACTCACTGAATCCTAGAGCGAGTATTTATCGCTCTCTATGAATAACTAAGTTAAGAGAATAAAGCCTTCTAGGAGAACAAGTTTCCCTGCCAAGAAGCAGCTGTACTGTGAGCTAAGTGAAATAAAAAAAAAAACCAGTATGACTAAATTTAACCTCCTGTACCTCAGACATCCAAAACTCACTGAGAGTGTCCTCTTCCCTTGAAGAAGGAGATGGGACCTTTCTAGTGTGGGTATACGGGGGCTTGTGATGAAATCACTGAGAGTGTCCTCTGTCCTTAAAGGAGATGGGACCTTTCTAGTGTGGGTATACAGGTGCTTGTGATGAACAGCTACTTCTTCAGGGGAAAAAAACTTAAAGTGGAATAAAAACAAAGTTTATTTTTCTCCTATGGTCCAGCAACTAAAGTAAATTCAAAGAATGAGAGACTGTTCTCAGAATTTCAGTGGGAAATCTTCATGCCCGGTAAACATTATCAGATCAAAACCTAATGGATCCTCAGCAATATTCCAATTTCTTGTATCACGTGGAATACCCAAATTAACATCATCTTTCAAAGACTGTTACTTCAAAAAAGGGCAATGGGACAAGTGGATATCAGTGTGCAAGCTGAAGCTTGTTTGATGTGACTTCTGCATGTCTACGACGTAGTTCCAGGGCTGTGTACTTGGCAGACAGATGCTCTACTACAGATCTACAGCCCCAGAAAAGCATCTTCTCCCTCTATAGCCTATTCTAAGAAAATTTCTAAAATTCAAAGTAATATTAAAACTTCTTTAGTTTAAATTTAAAGACAAGATGAATACATGCACACACATATACACATATGCACACACATGCACAAATAAGTAGACACACATTTACAAAATAATGAGAAAATGAGAACAAATACTTTGAATCTGAGGGGGCTGCATGGGAGTGGTGGGAGAGAGGAAAGCAAAAGTGGAAATTATGTTATGTTTTAATTAAAAATAATTGTCGCTTTAACAAAAATTATAAAACTAATTAGAAGTTGGATACTTTTTGATGTTCTTGCAGTAGCAATTGTAATTAACCTTCTTTATAAAGAGTACTTTTATAAATATTCTATCAGGTATTTCCCTGTAGACAGAGGCTGCTTGTTCATTCCCGGCCTCCCAGACCTGAAATAATCACACAGAAACTATATTAATTGCAACACTGTTTGGCCAAAGACTCTTGCTAGCTCTTACATCATGAATTAATGCATTTCTATTATTTTGGATTTTACCACAAGGCTTGTGGTTTACTGGTAAGGTTCATGGGCATCTGTCTCCTTCAGCGGCTACATGGCATCTCCTTTACTCCACCTACTCTCTCTCTCCCTCTCTCTCTCTCTCTCTCTCTCTCTCTCTCTCTCTCTCTCCATATCTGTTCAAATTTTCTGCTTGGTTTACTCCATTAAGCCATTGGCTAAAAACAACTTCTTTATTAACCAATAGCAATAAAACATATTCACAGCCTATATAGGGGAATCCTATATCACTTTCCTTCACACCAACACAAGTTATTATATTCACCTTTATATTGACAAATGTAGGTAACAAAATGCACAATTCAAGGATTCCCAGGGCAATGACTGCTCACTGGGAAATATTGCTATATAAATGCCACACAGATCAAAAAGTGGAACATGCCTAAATTGGAGCTACACCAAGATAAGCATTATTTTGACTGTTACATGATGAATTATTGTGGTTTCTTCTTAAATTTTTGTGTAAATGAACTCATACAACCCACACTTACTGGCTGTGTCATGTTCCTATGGTTGAGTTCATGGGACTATTCAATGTGGTTACCCAAGATCATCATTTACTGCCACTTCTCATTTCACTTTCATGAGTATTACAAAAGTTTATTATCTCTCTGAGCATGTATTTCAAATATGAAGAATCTAAGGGTTTACCTATTTTGAGATGTTGTATGCATTAATGGTACAAATATTATCGAGCATGCCTTCATTATGTAAGTGTATTGGTTTAAGGTATTTATACAAAGGGGGAAACACTGGTCCTTGGAGTAAACATTTTTGCACAGTCAGTAGATAAGGTCAATTAGATTTATTTGAATAATTTTATCATCTTAAAGTTAAGAATTTTATGAAAATCCCATTTGTTTAATATTTTCATTTAATATTAGTTTTATAATGCAGTTTAAAGCATATTATCCTTCCAATGAATAAAAATAAGATCTAAAATATTTCATATTTTAACATATTAATTCATAGAAGCAATCTTCATGATATAAAAATAAATGTAGTTCAGATCATGGCCTCAGTTTTCCCACTGTCCTCTCATCATTTTTCCCTTCCCAAGTTCCCTCCAGTTTCCCCCAATCCACTCCTCCTCTGTTTCTGTTCAGGAAAGGGCTGGCCTCCAATGGATATCAACAAAATAAGAAATATCAAACTGTAGTAAGATTAAGTACCTCCAACCAATGACTGGTGTGTTACACTTTTATATAATACAAATGAAATCTACATTTAGAATTAATATTCCAATACATCAATTCATCTAATAGAAAGCTGAATGCCCAGCAGCTGGGCAGGTGAGGGATAGATGGGACTGACAGACAGAGAGAATAATTAGGAGAAATCTAGGAATAGAGAAGGAGAGAAAACCATCTTGCATTTATCTATTGTGCAGAATCTGAACAAATAATGTTATGGCTAGTTTTCCCAGGACTTGACTATAGCCTCAATTTTCTTAGAGTATCCAATGATCTCAACAACAGGAATTAGACTAGAAGACAAAATACCCACATTCTCAAGAGTTTGGGTTGGTAAGTTTTGGTCAAGCAGTGGGTTATGAATGTTTGACATAAGTTTGGGGAAGCATATAGGAATATAGGATAAAAAGACAACTATTGATCTCAAATATTTTACATTGGTATGGATTTGTGTATAATGATACAAATTTGAAGTTATAAAATATGTATACTTTACTCTTATTCGGGGTATTGAATTTGTGCTATTCATTTTTAAATGCAATGTTTAATTAAGAAATGCAGGTTAGTAGTTAGTCATCTCTAACAACCAAACTTGTACTTATGTTAGGTATGGTTTCAAGGTTATACAAAGACTTATTTTATATAGACAGATGACATTAAAACACTTCAAAGACCTATAGAATATGGATATTAAGATGTTTAAAAACCTGAGGCCTTTTATGACAGTAAGACATGTCTGCTCCTGGAGGCACCAATTTACTTCAGAGATGATGACTGGCATCAAAGAATCTCTGTATGGAGTTTGCTTTCATTGTGGAAAAGCTAGTCATTTTGGCAAGAAACTGCCCTGACCTTGACTGCTGACAGTATGCTATACAAACTGGACAGGCAACACATAAAGGAAAAAAGATTACCAAAACATGGCAGGATAGTCCTTCAAAATTCCTTCATAGAGAACTCTGCCAGACATTCCGCAGGACTCACAGAAAAGTGACTGCTCAACTTTGCCAAGACTAAGATGGACAGTCCTTCAAAATTCCTGCTTCTTATAAAAGTCTTCCAAATATTCTAGGCTTGTAGACTGAATATGGATGCCCCAGTGTTACAGAGAAAACTTGGGTGACTCTCCAGGCAGCCAGATGTTTGCTGTTTCTGAAGTTTTGAATTTTGCTTGCACTGTACTTGTTTACTTGGGTAATATATATATAATCCTTCTGGGGTCTTTGATGTACTTGAATACTAGATAGTTATAGTTTTCTTTAGCTATGATTATTGAAGGCAAATTTGGTACATTTTGAATTTTCCAGATAGAACAAATAATAATGATTTCTCCGAATTTGCCAACTACAAATGGACTGGATATGATAAATGCAAGCCTTACTTGATAATTGTTCTTGTTCCATATAGTTTTACTATGTTAAATTTGAAATCCTTCCTTTTTATTTATACAAAAGGGGGAAATGTTGAGGAATATTACTTCAACTAAGCAAAGATGTGTTTCATTTGTTTATGCTATGGAATATTACTTTAACTATGTAAAGGTACATTGCATTTGTCTCTGATCTTTGTTAGTGATGTAAAGATATGTTACATTTGTTTGTGCTGTACTTGTTTAATATTCAAATTTATATGGGTTCTTCTATGCCTATTACCTTCTCTGAAGTAGATTGTTGCTTCCAGGAGCAGACATGCCTCACTGTCATGAAAAGCCTCCTGTCAGTAGCTGTGCAGGAAGGGATGGAAGGGCTGGCAGGCAGAGAGAATAAGTAGGAGGAGAAATCTAGGAAAAGAGTAAAAAGAAGGTGAGAATGAGGAAGAAAGAGGGACATGACCAAGGCCAGAAATTAGAAACTGCAAGGCAGCTAGGTGGAATAAGACACAGAAAAGGAAAGGATCCCAAAAAGCCAGTACATGCAGTAGAATCAGATCCCAGTGCCATCATTGGCTTCTCAGTCAGTCCCCATTGTCAGTCATATTCAGAGAGTCTGTTTCGATCACATGCTCTTTCAGTCCCAGTCCAGCTGGCCTTGGTGAGCTCCCACTAGATCAGGCACACCATCTCAATGGGTGGACGAATCCCTTGCGGTTCTGACTTCTGTGTTCATCTTCTCCCTCCTTCTGCTCTTCAACTGGGCCTTGGGAGCTCAGTCCAG
>PVIU01028869.1:0-21086 GCA_004026605.1 Ondatra zibethicus
CTTTATAAATAATACCAATCAAAATTTCCACTTCCTTCCCTCCTCCCACTTCCCTCCCGCTCCCCCATTCAACCTCTCCCCCTCCCCCTCCAGTCCTTCTCCCTCCTTCTGCTCTTCAACTGGACCTTGGGAGCTCAGTCCAGTGCTCCAATATGGGTCTCTGCCTCTATCTTCATCCAGAGGAAGGTTCTATGGTGATATTCAAGATATTCATCAGTGTGACTATGGGACAAAGCCAATTCAGGCACCCTCTCCTCCACTGCCCAGGGTCATAGCTGGACTCCTAGGAACCCCTCCAGAGCCAAGCCTCTTGCCAACCCCAAAATGGCTCCCTCAATTAAGATATCTCCTTCCCTGCTCCCATATCTGTCCTTCCTCATCTCAACCATCCCACTCCCCCAAGCTCTCCCCAACCCTCCCCTTCTCCCTTCTCCGACCCCTCCCGCTGCTGCCTCACCTAACCTCAGTGGCCCACGGGTTTCCCTCTTTCCTGTCTGGCTTTTCACATCCTCTTTAATGGTCTCTATCACTTTCATAATGTTACGTTTAAAGTCAATTTCTTCTACTTCTTCTGGATTAGGTTGTTCAGGTCTTCCTGTTGCATATTCGCTGGATCCTGGTGTCTTCATGTCGCTTTTCAGGTTGGTGGAGGAGTTCTTGCATTGGGGCCTGACCATCTCTTCTTTTGATTGCAGTCAGGGGATTCTGGGCAGCTGGGGTCCTTCGGTGCGCACACACTCACCCCTCTGAACTGCTGATCTCAGCACAGGAAGCGGGAGTCCCCTCTGCAGATCTCAGCACCAGAAGAGGGATCCTGTTGGGCCAGGGACCCCGCAGAGGAAAGGGCAAACTTGCGGGGGTGGGGTGGTGAGGGTGGGCAGGGTCGTGTGGAACAAAGAGGCCCTCTGCAGCATGGGCTGGTGGTGCCCACATTCCCTCCTGGGGACCTTCCCGCCAGGCGTGCACCCACTCAGCCCTCTGGATTGCTGATCTCAGCACCGGAAGAGGGAGTCCTGTTGGGCCAGGGACCCCGTAGAGGAATGGGTGAACTTGCGGAGGGGGGGAAGTGTGGGGGCAAAGTCGTGTGGAACAAAGAGGCCCCCTGCAGCAGGGGCTGCTGGTGCCCGCACTCCCTCCTGGGGACCTTCCGGCCAGGCGTGCACCTCCTAGTGCTGTCTTGTCATGGTGCATGGCATCTACTATTTCTCTTTCTAACACTGTACCTATTTTCAAATGCATGCTAGAAGGTGTATCTTTTTAATTCAGACATCACTTTTCTACTGTAACATCTTCAAATTTCTCACCTGAACTTAGAGCTGTGTGTTGCATGTTGCAAAGTAACCATTTTCTAATCTAAGAATAGAAAATATTTAATACTGTTGTTGAAGCATGTCCATCATTTAATGTTTGAAACTCAGATGACCAGTGGATTCAGAATGGATTTCTTCACTGGGGAAATAGTGCTTGAAGTATCTTTGACATCAGTGTGAGTGGGAACAGTTTACTCAGATGTGTAGTACTCACCATTCTTTCCTTTTGTACTCACTGGTCATTGCCTCTCCAAGAGTAACATGATCTTATTCTTTTTCCCCCTTTTACTGAAAACAGATTCTTTTCTTAAATAATCCAAACTGTAATCAGGATTACAATTTTTCCTCCCTCTACTATTCCCCAATTTTTCTTAAAATTATACTGGGATTTCCCCCACATAAATATGTGCATTAACTGACTTCTGCACATTACAGTCTCAGTTCACAATATCAATGAGGTCAAAATTAAATGGAGACGTGCTCTTGGCACCCACACTGGTTTTGCATTCTTGATGCCTAGTGATTCCCTTATAGCACCACAGTAAACTCCAAAATTTCAATTCATTCTCATGGTCACAGAAATGATTGCTTCAATTTATAAAGGAAAATATATTCAATGATAGACTACTGGAACCCAGGGATTGGACAATGTGAATTATGTTCTAATTTACAGATTGCAGTTATTTGTCTATTCTTTTCCACTATTTTAACTTTTACACAATTAGTACACATTAAAGCACACAGATTTAATTCTCACATGCCTGTTGATAGCCAACTCTTCAAAGGAATTCCCCACACAAAGGCAGTTATGACACTGAAATAGTTCTTCAATGATTTTGAGTGTAAACTTCTTTTGAATGCAGCTTGAGTGAGAAGAATTTGTATTGTCACCACCTGGCTCTTGCTTGTCCTCCAGGCCATCACCATCAAGAAGAGTAACACCTGTTTAGAGGTTTTAAAATTCAAAGCTCCAAAGTACTTTGGTTTCTCCGTGTCCTCCTACTGGGTCCTATACATTGTGGTAAATATGATTTTCCCAGTGTATACATATGCCAAATGAAATACCAAAAACTTGACCTACAAAACTGATTTTGAATTCTGTTCATCTTGTCATGATAAAATCATAGAATCACAGCTGGGCAGTGGTGGCGCACGCTGTTAATCCAGCATTCGGGAGGGAGAGGCAGGTGGATCTCTGTGAGTTTGAGGCCAGCCTGGTCTAGAAGAGCTAGTTCTAGGACAGGCTTCAAAGCTACAAAGAAACCCTGTCTCAAAAAACCAAAAACAAAATCATAGACTCACTACATGCAGAATTATTAGTGGTTTTAAACCTTGTTTTTTTATTCTTATCTCCTGATCCAGCAGCTCCATGGTTGTCATTCTGCACCAAAACAAGTAGCTTGTACACAACATCTACAGAATTCATACCTCTACCAGAACCTCCACCAAGTCAAGAAACAGCACAAGTATCTTGGCCCTGGTGTCTACTTTTCTAACTTTTTATACACTCTCTACCATTTTGAATGATTATGTTGCTCTTTATATAATTCTTGTTGGTGTCTGGTGAACACAACTATCTTTATTTCTCTGTGGTTTCCCACTTTGTGTCATGTTTTCATAAGTTGTGACTCTACTGTACACATATTCTATGTTTTTTATTTAAAGAATGCAAATTTTTGTAATCAATTCAAAGTCGTGTAAATTGTGTGCTATTTTCACCTCCTCAAAGGTCCTTACATGAGTAGTCAACAGGCTGCATAAAAAATTTACAAGTGAGCTTCATCTTACTGAAGCTCATCTCTATACAAGCACAAGAGAGATTAATTAAGTAGGTTGTTAGATGTCCTAGATGCACAAAACTGTGTGAGCAGAAACTTTAGTATTTTTTTCTTGAGGCAAATTGAAAGAATTAGATCTCAACTCTTCAATGTCCATTCCTATATTGCAAAAGAATAATATACATTGGCAACATTTGACAGAAACAAATACCATGAAGAACTGGTGATGGATGTATGTGATTTTCACATATTCTTCCATGTATGTCTCTGTCTAATATAGAAATATTGTGCCATGATGTTTGCTCATATTTAAACATTTCCATAAAGACTATCTTTGGAAGTCAAAAGGAGTAATAATTTCTGTTGTGTAGGACATAAGGGTTTAGATTCACAAGAGAAGTACATTAACTTATTTATAACATAATTTTATGTGTCCACCTAGGACATTAGTATGTCAAGGATGTGGTGTGGTGACAGAAAGACACAAAAATGTTGATCCCAAGCAAAGACAAAGGGTATTGTATATAAAGTATAGTTTTAGAAGACATCAATTTCCAAAAAAGAAAAAACATAAAAGAGATACAGATGAGTAGAGTGATTCTGCGGCTCCTTTAGTAATGGGTATTGTCATAACGGGCATTGTGAAAGCTGGGGTGCCTTTAATTCCAGCACTCAAAAGGCAGAGGCAGGCAGATCTCTATGAGTTCGAGGCCAGCCTGGTTTACAAGAGCTAGTTACAGGACAGGCTCCAAAGCTACAGAGAAACCCTGTCTCAAAAAAATGGGCATTGTGAGAGAAATTTAGAAGACCTTTCCCACTCAGGAAGAATGTGGTGCAAGACTGCAGGGTGTGCGTGGTATTCTTAGCCTATGCCTGTATACACATGTACAAGAAATGTAAAAGTGAGATTAACTCTAGAAAATGATGTAAAATTAAAGAATAGCACTGTCATATCAAAACATATGTCTCAATTTCCTATTTATCAGGGGCTATGAAGATGTGAATGACTGCACTCACAATAGAGCTGTAAATTGGCCTAGGTCCTTTTCACAGTCTTGTACTATCTGGACCTTGGTTCATGATGTAAATAGAAACCAGTTGGCCCCTTTAGTAGAGGTCTTACTTCAATCTGTTGCCCCAGAATCTACACATAGGCTCTGCCATTTCATTTTTTCCAAACCCAACACATATCCTTGATCATAGGCTGTCTAAAAAGCAACACCATTGCAACATGAGTCACTTTGACTAAACAACACACTAACAGTCCCTAGGGGCTATGAAATGTTTCCAAAGACGGTAAAAAACATATCCCCAGATAACTTTCACTAATCTTGTGGCACCTTACCAAAAAAGTTCAGTACTCAGTGCTTTTTCCACTTACCTACTCAGAACTGTATCTGGGAGAACCCACCTCATCATGGGTCTTTAATAAAATTTTGAGAATTAGCACTGGAGAGTTTAGGGTAGTGATAGCATGTAGTTTTGTGCTGTTCAGAATGGGAACGTTCACTTTTGGAGAGAGTAAAAAAGTAGGTGTGAAATAATGTGTAAGAAATCAAGATAATTTGATATATTGAGAAAATGGAGATTGATGTTTCCTGAGGTAGGTTGATTCCAATTTTTCTCAGAAACCACCACATTGATTTCCAAAGTGATTTTACAAGTTTGCATTCCCACCAGCAATGGATGAGTGTTCCCCTTACTCCACATCCTCACCAGCATAGGCTATCATTGGTCTTTTTGACCTTAGCCTTTCTGACTGGTGTAAGACGGTATCTAAGTGCAAATATTTTCCTGATGGCTAAGGATGTTGAACATTTCCTAAAGGGTCTTTCAGCCACTTGAGATTCTTCTGTTGAGAACTCTCTATTTAGTTCTGTACCCTATTTTTTAATTGGGTTATTTGGAAATTTGATGTCTAATTTCTTGAGTTCTTTATATATTTTGGAGATCAGTACTCTGTCTGATGTGGGGTTGGTGAAGATCTTTCTTCATTCAGTAGGCTGTCTGTTTTTCTTATTGACTGTGTCCTCTGCTTTACAGAAGCTTCTCAGTTTTAGGAGGTCCCATTTATTTATTATTGCTCTCAGTGTCTGTGCGACTGGTGTTATACTTAGGAAGTGGTCTCCTGCTGTAGGAAATCCTACATCCAGTAGCCTTTAAGCACCTGCCCACGTGGGAGTGGCCTCTTATACTATTTATGCCAATGAAAAGTACACCTCCTCCCTCTTTTCTGGCTGAGAGATTCAGTTGCTATTTTCCATTCCTGCAGAGGATATTGATTTGTGAGTCTACCCCTAAATAAATAACCCTCTATTATTCTCAATTCTGAGCTAGTGTGGAATATCTTTTAAGCGTCTTTCTTTATCTGGTACCCATGTGGATTCAGACTCCACACTTACTGGGTGGAGGGCCTAAAGGCCTAATTGGTCCACAGTCCAGAAAGTCTCCCAACCCTAACTGCTTGGCTTGCTTTTACCTAAAAGCTTTTTGTAGAACCCCCACCACAGCAGAGTTTACTGTGTGTGGCAACTTGGAAATTTCCCAAGCACAAGCATACCCTCCACCCCCACTGCCGCATTCCCTGGCATGGTTCCCTGGCATGGTTCCTTGCCATGTGCCATCACTTGTGCAGCTTTCGGTATATGCTCCCTGCCTGTGAGTCCTGGGTTACTTGCTCCATGTATGGAATTAATTTAATTGCTTTTAATTTGTCAAGAAAATCATATTTCTCAGTATTTAACCCATACAGCCAGTACCAAGGTGGGAAACTAAAGTGGCTCAGGACCATTCCTGTGACCACTGGTTGCATCACTGCTAGTCACAATTCTGCAACTACGACATCTACTGGACAATAAAGATTATTGCACTTAAAACAATTTACTGGCTTTCATAACAGGTAATTAATAAATCAATATGGCAGACTACATTAATATTGAAACTTTTAGTAACTTTTTTGCTAATACTATGGATTGTATTCCACAAGGCTTATATGGATATGGTGATACTTCCATTTATTGGATATTGGGACTCAGTTTTTTTCTTCATAATATATCATTAAGAAAGAATGTGACACTTTTAGGATGATACAGTCTCTACAAACTAATAATGAACAGCAAGTTGGCAGGATTAATACCATTGAAAATCAAAAGTTACCTGAAAAAATTAATACTATTAAAAAGTGTAACATTAATTTGACAGACAAAATTGAATCCATATCTAAGGGTACTGAATGACAGGTTGGGAGTGTAGGCTCCAGCCCCCAGGCCTGGTCTGGACTCCAAATCCCAGCAGGCCAGATCCTGACCCCTCCCTGGGGGTGGGGTCAGGACCCCTCCCCAAGGTGTTTAAGTGATCTTTCAAAAGAGGAACACGTGGTCCCTTTTCCTTCCTCCCGGTGGTTGCATTCCCGCGACTTCCCAGTTCCCCCCTCAGGGCCACCCAAGAGTGCAGAACTTCTATTAAAAGTGGATGTTTCTTTATTTGGCTTGTTTGATTCGGCTTGATTGGGAATTTTGTGTTGGCGGAAGCTCGTGTTAGGAAATATTCCTAACACTGAGAAATTATCTGAAAAAAAATAATATTGTTGAATATGACAATAAAAATTTGTTAAAAAGTAATGATAGATTAGCAGATAGAGTCTCTCCAGGATGGCAATCTGCACACTATCCAAATAATGTCTAAGGATGAGGTGCTATCTTTAAAGGAGAAACTTCAGACCTTGGAATCACATGCAGAATGATGATCAAAGGCTAGGTGCCTCAGTGAAATCACTAGAAATATATACAGGCCAGGAGATTCAGGCTTTACAAAAGACAATAGTAAAAAGATTTGAAATGATTGAGGAAATTATTGGAGCTGAAGAACAGGAAAAGCAGGCACAAGGACAGGATTTAACATTACCAGAAGCTGTCAGAAATGACTTACCCAGGGTTTTAGCTTCCTACTCTGTAATCTACTCTGACAAAGCATCAAGTTCTAAATTCCCAAAAAGATCCAAAGAAGGTAGATGAATCCCTATAGGAATGAACGCTCTAAAAAGAAATTAAGCAAGCTGTCATAACTTATAGCTTGCATCTGCATTTGTTAGGAAGATGATAAAGACATGGGCTTTTCACATTAAGGCAATACTACATGACAGGCTTCTGTTAGTTTCAGCAGACCTGGATGATGAGCTCCGGGTAATGTTTAGATGTTATTTCAATGAAGAGGCTAAACTTCTAACAACAGGGGAAAAAAAACTTGAGACTTCCCAAGATCAAATTCTTGGTGAGTGCACTTATGCGGACTCATAGGTTCAAGCTATTTACAATGAACAAATCTTGTCTCAATGCCACAAAGCAGCCTTAAATGCTTGGGACAGGATTCTCAAGAACTAGGAAAATTTATTGAATCATATGCCAGGGTTAAACAGGGCCAGAGAGAACCCTTTAGTGACATTTTACAAAGATTAACTAAGGCTGTACATATAGAAGTAACAGACCAAGATGCTAGACGAGTACTTATTGAATCTCTGGCTTTTGAAAATGCCAGCTTAGAATGCAAAAAGATACTTGGGCCTTTAAAGGTTAGATTAGCAACTAGGAATGCTATAAATGGATCCTGCATACAATGAACATTGAGACATTTGACTAGAATACTGAATCTTGGTTAGGAAAATGAATTTCCAAAAGGAATGAGAAGACATTAAAATGCCAAATGTTTTAATTATGGTAGAATAGGACATCTGAGAAGGGATTGTAGAAAAGGAATTCCTAGGAATAATACATCCTCTGGGAATGGCAAGAATAGAAGGACTAGGCCTTCAGGTTTATGTAGGAGGTGTGGTAAAGGCTGACATTGGACCAATGAAAGCAGATCAACAAAAGACAGACAAAGCAATCCAATACCATCAGGAAACTCTTTGAGGGGCCTCTTGCAGGCCCCAATCCAAAAGTAGCCCCAGTCATTCCCAGTAACTGTGGAGGACTTGACTCACCAGGAAAATTTAAAAAATCTGGGACCTTCTATAAAAGACCATAATGTTCTAGAAGATGGCATAAATATGGAGGCTAAGTCAAAAATTCCAATAGATAATAGAAAACATATATTCTGGAAGACTTCTATAAATGATCAAAGACCAAAGCTAAGAATGTGTATAAATGGCCTTGTAATTGTTGATTTGATAGACACAGGTACAGATGTGAGTATCATTAATCCAGGATCATAGCATCCAAATTGGCCTCTTCAAGAGACAGATGTTCAATTACTAGGAACTGGAAACATATTTCAAGTTAAACAAAGCACACTATGGGTTGACTACATAAAAGTCAGAGAGGGAAACTGAAGCCATATGTGCCTAATATTCCAGTAAATTTATGGGGTCATGAACTGCTGCAGGAATACCCAGATTAACATTCCTGCCATCCCAGAAACTCATAATTCTGGGAAGGACACTATGAGGTACTATACACAAAGGTCACCAGCATTCAGGCAGTACAAGAACATAAAGCAACTAGCAATAGCCATACCTTTAAAATGGTTAACTGAGAAACCAATATGGGTTAGGCAATGACTACTAACTGAAGAAATGCTGCAGGCTTTAGAACAGCTGGTACAAAAGCAACTAGATGCTCACCATATTGAAGAATCAATCAGCCCTTGGAATTCTCATGTATTTGTTATGAAAAAGAAATCTGGTAAATGGAGAATGGTGACAGATCTAAGAGCTGTCAATAAAATAATTCAACCTATGGGAACTCTACAGTCTGGGATTCCTCTGCCTTCTCTTTTAACAAAAGAATGGCCTCTTGTTGTTATTGATTTAAAAGATTGTTTCTTCACTATACCTTTACAAAAAAGGATAGAGAAAATTTGCCTTTGCAGTGCCTATTTATAATAATTCTCAGCCTACTATGAGATATCAATGGATGCTCCCCTCACAAGGAATTCCCAATAGCTTCACTCTGTGCCAATGCTTTGTAAGTCAGCCATTGGAAATATGTAAGTAATTTTCTAAGTCTAAAATTTACCATTACATGGGTGATATTTTGCTATCTGATTCAAACATAGATACTTTAGAAAGGAGGTTTGAAAAAGTAAGGAAAGTTTTACCAAAATGGGGATTACAAATTGCCCCTGAAAAAATACAGAGAGGAGATTCTGTCAATCACCTAGGTTATAAAATAGGTTTACAGAAAATTAGAACACAAAAGACACAAATTAGGAGAGACAAGTTGCAGACTGTTAATGACTTTCAAAGATTGTTAGGAGACATTTCCAGCCTATGACCAGCTGATGAGATAACACCTTATCTAACAATTCATTTAAACAAAACCTTAGATGGTGACAAAGACTTGAATAGTCCCAGAGTATAAACAGCTGAAGCAGAAAAGAAATTGACAATTGTTGAGGAGAAATGACAGGAGGCACATGTGAATAGGGTAAATCAAAATCTTAATTGTATTCTAGTCATATTGCCTTCTGGAATTTCTCCTACAGAAATTTTAATGCAGAGGGATATATTATCTTAGAATGGATCTTTCTAAAATATAAACCAAGTAAAAAATTTAAAACCTATGTGGAACACGTCTCTGAATTAATTATAAACGGTAAATTGAGACTTTGTCAATTAGCAGGTATAGACCTAGCAGAGATTATAGTGCCTTTTCCTACTGATTAAATAAAAAAAGTTATGGGAAGACAATGAACCATGGTACAGAGCTTGTGCTAACTTTTTGGGAGAAATTAATAGCAATTATCCAAAAAGTGATAGTCTTAACCTTATAAAGAGAACTTCTTGGATTCGTCCCCGAATTGTATATGATGCTTCAAAAACTGGAGCCCACACTTTTTATGCTGAGGCAAATAAATCAGGAAAGGCAGGTTACAAATCAGAAGAATTAAGTAAGATGGAACAAAATTCTTATAATTCCATCCAGAAGGCAGAAGTATATGCTATTCTCATGGTGCTAAGGGATTTTAATGAACCTCTTAATATAGTTACTAATTCACAATATGCAGAAAGAGTTGTCTTGCATATTGAAACCACTGAATTTATATCAGATGATACAGAATTGACTTCATTATTTATCCAGGTGCAAGACATAATCAGGAATAGGCTTTGGCCTATATACAATACACACATCTGATCCCATATGGGTCTGCCAGGTCCTCTAGTACAAGGTAATGCAGAGATTGATCAATTATTGATCAGAAGCATGTTGCAGGCATCAGAATTTCATAAAAAAAACACCATGTCAATACCAAAGGTTTAAAGAAAGAGCTTTCTATTACATGATAACAAGCTAAGAAGATTATAAAGAGATGTCCTACTTGCTCTTTCTATAACCAAACACCACTACCTGCAGGGACTAATCCAAAGGGCACTGAAAGGAATAAAATCTGGCAGATGGATATGTTCGACTTTGTAGAATTTGGAAAATAAAAATATGTACACCATACCATTGATACTTATTCAGGTTTTTGGTGGGCAACTGCTTTAAGCTCAGAAAGACTGATTCAGCAATTACACAATTATTAGAAGTTATGGCCATCATGGGTAGCAATTACACAATTATTAGAAGTTATGGCCATCATGGGTATACCTGTGTGAATAAACACAAATAATGGTCCAGCATATGTCACTAGGAAAATGAAACAGTTTTTTTCTTATTAAGATATTAAACATATTACAGATATACCACACAATCCTACAGGTCAGGCAGTTAGAGAAAGATCAAATCAGATTATAAAGGATATGATAAACAAACAGAAAGGAGTGGAAAATAACCCCAGAAATAGATTACATAATGCTTTATTAACCTTGAATTTTCTTTTTTAGCAGATTGTTTTTATTACTTTATAAATAATACCAATCAAAATTTCCACTTCCTCCCCTCCTCCCAATTCCCTCCTACTTCCTCCCTCACCCTCCTCCCTCACCCTCCCGTCCTAAGAGAGGGCAGGGTACCCTACACTGTGGGAAGTACAAGGCCCGCCCCCTCCATCCAGGCTTAGGAAGGTATGTATCCAAAGAGTATAGGATCCCAAAAATCCAGTACATGCAGTAGAGACAAATCCCAGTGCCATTATCATTGGCTTCTCAGTCTGCCCCAGCTGTCAGCCACACTCAGAGGGTCCAGTTTGATCCCATGCTCATTCAGTCCCAGGCCAGCTGGATTTGGTGAGCTCCCATTAGCTCAGGAACACTGTCTTAGTGGGTGGACCAACCCCTCGTGATGCTGACTTCCTTGCTCATATTCTCCCTCCTTCCGCTCTTCAACTGAACCTTGGGAGCTCAGTCCAAATAGACTAGGGTCCCAAAAAGCCAATACATTATTTTTTACTGCTGAGTAGTACTCTAATGTGTAGATGTGCCACACGTTCTTTATCCATTCCTCCATTGAGGGGCATCTAGGTTGTTTCCAGATTCTGGTTATTAAAAATAATGCTGCTATGAATATAGTTGAACAAATGCTTTTGTAATATGATTGAGTATCTTTTGGGTATATGCCCAAGAGTGGTATTGCTGGATACTGAGGTAGGTTCATTCCCAATTTCCTGAGAAACCGCCACACTGATTTCCAAAGTGGTTGTACAAGTTTTCATTCCCACCAGCAATGGATAAGTGTTCCCCTTACTCCACATCCTCTCCAGCATAGGATATCATTGGTGGTTTTTTATTTTAGCCATCTGACAGGTGTAAGATGATATCTCAAAGTTGTTTTGATTTGCAAAAGTAAGCTCAACATGTCCTTAAGTATCTTTTGGCCATTTGAAATTCTTCTCTTGAGAATTATCTATTCAGTTCAGTACCCCATTTTTAATTGGGTTATTTAGAATTTTAATGACTAGTGTTTTGAGTTTTTATATATATTTTGGAGAGCGATGTGGAATTGGTGAAGATCTTCTCTCATTCAGTAGGTTCCCTTTTTGTCTTAATGACTGTGTCCTTTGATTTACAGAAGCTTCTCAGTTTCAAGAGGTCCAATGTATTCATTGTTGCTGTTACTGTCTGTGCTACGGGGCTTATACTTAGGAATTGGTCTCCTGTGCCAATGTATTGCAAGCTACTTGCACTTTCTCTTCTATCAGAGTTCAGTGTGGTCGGATTTATAGAGAGGTTTTAATCCACTTGGACTTGAGTTGTGTGCATGGCAATAGATATGGATCTACTTTCATTCTTCTACAGGTTGACATCCAGTTATGCCAGCACCATTTGTTAAAGATGCCTTCATTATTCCATTGTATAATTTTAGCTTCTTTGTCAAAAACCAGGTGTTCATAGGTTTGTGGATTAATATCCGGGTCTTCAATAGGAATCAATTGGCATAAAATCAATCTCTGTTTTTATGCCAATACCAAGCTGTTTTCATTATTGTAGCTCTGTAATAAAGTTTGATGTCAGGGATGGTAATGCCTCCAGAAGTTCCTTTATTGTATAGATTTGTTTTGGATAGCTTGGGTTTTTTTTTTTTCACATGAAGTTGATTATTGTTCTCTCAAGGTCTGTAAAGAATCCGTTGGGATTTTGATGGGGATTGCATTGAATCTATAGATTGCCTTTGGTAGAATTGCCATTTTTACTGTTGATCTTTCCAATCCAAGAACATGGGAGATCCTTCCATTTTCTGGTATCCTCTTCAAGTTCTTTCTTCAAAGATTTAAAGTTCTTGTCAAATAGATCTTTCACATCCTTAGTTAGTGTTACCCCAAGATACTTTATGCTAGTTGTGGCTATCGTGAAAGGTGATGTTTCTCTTATTTCCCTCTCTGCTTATTTATCCTTTGCGTATAGGAGGGCTACTAATTTTTTGTGTTGATCTTGTATCCTGCCTCATCACTGAAGGTATTTATCAGCTATAGGAGTTCTCTGATAGACTTTTTCGGGTCATCTATGTACACTATCATATCATCTGCAAATACCGAAAGTTAGACTCCTTCCTTTACAATTCAAATCCCCTTGATCTCCTTATGCTGTCTTATTGTTATTGCTAGAACTTCAAGCACTCTATTGAAGAGATATGAAAAAAGTGAACAGCCTTGTCTTGTTCCTGATTTTAGTGGAATGGCTTTGAGTTTCTCTTCATTTAATTTGATGTTAGCTGTCGGCTTGCTGTGTATTGCTTTTATTATATTTAGATATGATCCTTGTATCCCTAATCTCTCCAATACCTCTATCATAAAGGGGTGTTGAATTTTGTCAAGTGCTTTTTTGGCATCTAATGAAATGATCATATGATTTTTTCTTTCAGTTTATTTATATGATGGATTACATTGATAGAATTTCATATGTTGAACCACCTCTGCATCTCTGGGATGAAGCCTACTTGATCATAATGGATGATTTTTTTGATGTGTTCTTGGATTCTGTTTGCCAGAATTTTATTGAGAATTTTTGCATCGATGTTCATGAGTGAAATTGGTCTGTAATTCTCTTTCATGGTTGAGTCTTTGTGTGGTTTTGGTATCAGGGTAACTGTAGCTTCATAAAAAGAGTTTGGCAATGACCCTTATGTTTATATTATGTGAAACAAATTTTCTGAGGAACTGCCATACTTATTTCCAAAGTGGCTGTATATGTTTGTACTCTCACCAACAACAGAGGAGAATTCCCCTTCCTGTGCATTTTCTCCTATGCTGAGGAGTTGTATTAAAGTTTCTTTATGCCCTGTTGTGACTTGTAAATAGCAAGTCATTATGGAATTTAGAAGTGAGCCTTCTTTCCATTTCTATTCACTGTTCATTGCTTCTCAAAGGCAATTTGGTCTTACTCAATTATTATTACTATTATCTCATAGATTACATCATGACCGCAGTTTCTCCTCCGTCTCCTCCTCCAGGTCTCTCCAGCCCATCTCCCCCTCCCCCAGATCCATGCCTTCACCATCTTCTTTCAGAAAAGATGCCAAACATGGCATAATACATATGTTACAATAAGACTAGATACACACAATCACATCAAGGCTGAGTGAGGCAATCCAGTAGGAGAAAAACGGTACCATAAGTAGGCAGAAAAGTCAACAACCACCTCCATTGCCATTGCTAGGAATCAAACAAGAACACCAAGCTACTCAACTGTAACATATATGCTGAGGTAGGTCAAACCCCTACCATCATATTCTTAATCCTGACATTTCTAATAAAAGTTTCTGAAAGACTTCAGTGGTAACAGTAACAAAATATTTTTATCAAAGTATTTTTGAGGCAGGGTCTTGGTATGTTGCCCACAATAGCCTTGCAATCTTGAACATATGTAATTCTTTCACACCAGCAAAAATATTAAAATAAAAAAGCTACAAAAGTTCAAGTCACCGTTTTGATGAGAGAATGTATCGTTTGCCATAATTTAGTTGGAAAAGTGCCAAATGACAGGATGGACCTCAAGGATTTGGCAATAGGAATAGTATTCTTACTTCAGAGTACAGTTGGAATTCTGGGAAACCTTTCTTTTCTTTCCTGCTACCTCATCCGTTACCACACTGAACAGACATTAAAGACCAAAGATGTGATTCTCACACACATCTTCACAGAAAACTTCTTGATTATTCTTTCTAAAGGAATGCTAGAGACAATAGGAGCTTTGGGGACAAAAGGGTTCTTCAATAATTTCAGCTGCAAACTTCTTTTGTATATTCAAAGACTTGGCAGGAGCATGTCCATGGGCACCACCTGTCTCTTGAGTGTCTTCCAGGCCATCACCATCAGCCCCAGTGACTCCTGTTGGAACGGTCTTAAAGTCAAAGCTCCAAAGCATATTGGCCTCTTCACTTCCCTCTGCTGGATTCTCTACATGTCAGTAAATATGATTTTTCCTGTGTATTTGTATACCAAGGGGAACGGCAATAACCTGACACATAAGAATGATATGAAATATTGCTCCACTGTAGGTAATGAAGAATTCACAGAATTATTATATATAGCTTTCTTTGTTTTTCCTGAAATTTTGCTTTCTGTTCTCATTATCTGGTCCAGCAGTTCCATGGTTTTAATTCTGTACAGGCACAAGCAGCAGGTTCAATATATCCGCAGTATCCGTGTTTCCTCTAGAACATCCCCCGAATCCAAAGCCACCCAGAGCATTCTGGTTCTGGTGTTCACCTTTCTAGGTTTTTATGCCCTCTCCTCCATCTTACAAGGTTGTGTTGCTCTCATATATAATCCTAGTTGGTGGCTGCTGAGCATCACAGCCATCATTTCGATGTGTTTTCCTACATTGGGCCCCTTTGTTATGAGCCATTATACCGCTGTGCCAAGACTGTGCTATTCCTGAATATGGAATTCAAAATTCCATAACTGTGTTGCCTGGTATTCCCTGAGTAGTAAACACTTGTTTATCTCTCACAAACATTTTATGCTGACAGCCAATGTATGGTGGTGATTTTCAAAATTATCTTAAACTTTTCATTGTGTTTGGAAATAATCAAACTGTTATGCAAAATTCCCAGATTTCTATAAAATGAGAGCTGACACTCTATAAAAATGGGAATTTGTATAGGTCTTTAGGATAAGCTGTTTTCTTTTTTATGGTTTTTTAAGATTTATTTATTGATTATGTATGCAGTTTTCTGCCTATATATATTCATGAACACCAGAAGAGGGCAACCATCACATCAAAGATGGTTGTGAGCTACCCTGTGGTTGCTGGGAATTGAACTCAAGACTTCTGGACGTGCAGCTAGTGCTCTTAGCCTCTAAGCCATCTCTCTAGCCTATAGACTGTCTTCTTTAGATATCTAATTAATCTATATTGCAATCCAGAATGTTTCAATTATTTAGGGAATTGGAATGCAGACAGTTAAATGACTTGGTTATTGGCATCAAATTCTGTGAAACTGAACATGTAAAAGATGTGAAGTTGGTATAGTAAAAGAAATATCTTCAGTTGTTGAATATTGACAAGCCTATGCTGTTTTACATAGAATATAGGACTTTCTTTTGAGACTTTTTTTATTGATTTTGTTGTGGATTTCACATCATGTATTCCTAATTCCATTTGTCTCCCCATCCCCTGTCCTCTGTCCTTGCAACCATCCCCCCAAAAAATAAATTTAATTTAAAAAAAAACAAATATCCAAAAAAGAAAGAAAGAAAAGAAAAGAAAAGAAAAGAAAAGAAAAGAAAAATGAACTAACATTAAAAGAAAAAACAACTACAAAAAATCTTGGTGTGGAAGCTGTACTGTGACACAGTGAGTCAGAAAATATACCATTTATTACTTACATATTTAATTGCAAGTGTTCATAGAAATTAGTCATTTCTCTGGTTCAAGGCCTATGACTTCTGCTACACCATTGATAATGGACCCTCACTGGGACTCCTCTTGGATATCTTGTTGTTGCCTTGTGTCACAGACCCTGCAACTTTGGATCTGCAGGTCAATGACTTTCACATGCTCCAACAGTTCATAGATGAGGTAGATATTGGGGTGGGCCAATTCATAGCCCTGGTTTTGGGCATATAGGTAGGTCAGCTTGCCAGTTCTCCCTCATCAACAACACCAGAGCAAGCTCTCCAGCATTGTCCTGGCTAGGTTACCCACTGCAACAAGCAGTATGGAGTATGACCAGTTCTCCTGCTCTCCTGCCCTAGGGACCAGCTCACCTGCACCCACACCACCAGGGCCAGCTCTACTGTTTTGCTCTGATGTGGGATTCCCCTCTGTATGCTGTGAATACCATTGGTGAATAAAGAAACTGCCTTGGTCTGTTGATAGGGCAGAACTTAGATAGGAGGGGAAAACTAAACTGAATGCTGGAAGAAAGGAGGCAGAGTTGAGTAGAAACCATGTAGCCCTGCCGGAGACAGATGCCAGAACTTTACCTAGTAAGCCACTGCCATGTGGCAACATACAGATTAATGGAGGTGGGTTAAATTAAAATGTAAGAGCTAGCCAATAAGACACTAGAGCTAATAGACCAAGCAATGATTTAAATAATATAGTTTCTGTGTGGTTATTTTGGGTCTGAACTGCCCAGTGGCCAGGAAACGAACAAGCAGCCTTCCTCACATTGCTCAGGGCTAGCTCTCCTGAGTGAGTACTGTAGTTAATGAGCTGCAAGGCCAGCCTTGCTGCTCTTGGGTTCCCAAAGCCAGCTCTCCCACCTGCCTCAGGTGGCAAGGGGTGGAATGGAGCAGGGAAGGTATCTTTCTTTCACCCATGTCACCACATGGCAGATGAGGGTGGGGTGGGGTCAGTTCTCCAGCTGACCTTGCCTCCCCATCCCACCCACCTCCCTACTCCCCTCCACACCCCACCAACAGGATCAGCTCTACTCTTACCATATTGCTTGGAGGAGGTGCAGGCAGAGTGCTGCAGCTGGTGAGGCACAAGACCAGCTAGCTGTCCTGCTCTCATGAACTCATGGTCAGCTATCCCACCTGCCTCAGGTGTCGAGGGATGGGGGATAGGAGATAGCATCCCTCTCTCACCCATTCCACCATATGGCAGATGAAGGCTGGGGCAAGGTCTCTCACCCACATTCCCGGGCTCAGATCCCACCAACAGGGTCAGCTCATTTGTGCTGGCTAGGCAAGTTACAAGGACCACTCTCTGGAGTGCTGCAGTGAGGGGCAGGATAAACTATTACATTCTTTTGCCCCAGGACAGATTTCCTCTCTGTAGTAGGTGGCAAGCGGTAAGGGGGACATCTCTCCCTCTCCCATGCCACAAAGCGGTTAGCTCTTCTACTCTCATGCCTTCAGGGCCAGGTCCCCTGCACCTCAACCAGCAGGGTTATCTCTACTGTGCTGCCCAGGCGAGGGACAGGATGCCCTTTCCCAAGTGCTACAACGGGTGAGGGGGGCAGGGTCATTTCTCTTTAGAACTAGAATCAGTGAGGGGCAGGTCCAACTCTGTGCAATGCTATCCTCATTGTCTTCAATGGTAACAGGAACCACAGACATCAACATAGACCAAGGCTGTGGCAGGGCTATGGACCTAGACATGGCCCTAGGTGGCAGCCCAGAACCTGACTGTCCCCATGGACTTTAGAGGCAACACAGGCCCTGCATATCAATCTAGACCCTGACTGTAGTTGAACCATACACCCAGACATGGTCCCTAGCAGAAGCTAGGGCCTGAATATCATCATAGCCCTAGCTGGCATTCAAGTTACCAGGTCAGAATGGCCCTAGTTGCAGCATGACAGTCGAGCTCCAATAGGTAGGAGCCCAACTCCCAGTCATCTGCCTGGCCGTCAATAACAGGAGCTATGGACATCAACATAGACCCTGGCTGCAGTAGGGCTATGGACCCAGACATGGCCCTCAGCTGCAGCTCAGGCCCAGACATCACCACGGTCCTGAGTGGCAGCCCAAGCCACCCAGATCTACATGGCCTCAGAAGCATCATGACCCTCAAATACCAACATGGCTTCAGGTGTCAGCCCAGGCTAAGGTCCTCTGCAGTGCCCTCAGTGTTAGCAGGAGCCCCTGACATCAACACAGGAACCAACTGCAGCAAGGCCACAGACCCAGATATAGCCTTCATCAGTAATCTGAACCTGGATGTCACCATAGGCCTCTTAGATGACAACATAGGCCTCTTAGAACAGCATGGCCCATCAGACACATCCCTCAGACACCGACATGGTCACAGATAGTAGCCTAGTCTCTAGACATCTGCAGGACCATTAATAGTCACAGGAGCTACAGACATCAACACAAACCACCCCAGCTGCATCAAGGCCATGGACCCAAAAGCATATAAATGAATAAAGCAATTAAGGTAGTCCCAGAGGGATAGAATCTGTGATATTGGACAGTGGGGAGGCATTCAGCAGACTGTCTTCATCCAGGGAATGTATGACTACATCAACTGGATACATGAAACCAAGAATGCAGAGAAACCCTGAATATAATATGTTTACACCCATGTACACGTAAGTACATATGAGACATTTTATAGGTCAGGCCTGTAACATTAACACACACTACTGGTGAGACGATAGAAGGATTATAATGATACACCAAAACAAAAGTTATACAAGAACAAACAGATGTGACCTGCCCCGCTGAAAAAGGTACCGAGTCATGTGGCTAACATATACTAGAATAATGGGTTAATATAAGTTATAAGAGCTAATACAAACCCTGAGCTAATGGGCCAATCAGTTTATAACTTATGGAGACTTCTGTGGGATTTTCTTTGGGGCTAAATAGCTGTGGGACCTGGTGGGAGGACAGAAACCCCCAACAAGCAGGCCCTCATGTTACAGAATGGAGCCCACGTGGACAACTGCATCCACATATAGCCTGACAGAGCTTGGGAAGTAATTCTGGGCAGGAAAGAAAAGAGTAAAGCATGTCTTCCCAGTAGCAGCAATTTCTCAGGTCTGCTCTGCTTGCTAGAGGCAAGCAAGTGCTCTTATTTAAAAGAGGCTTCCTGACTCAGCTTTAGCTGCAAAACCCTGCAGCTCTTTAAGATGTCCTGCCACAAAACACTTAAATAGTGTTAAAAAAGCCGACCAGAGACTTTCTGGCCATTCAGCGGGGCTTCTCTCTGGCTACTGGCTTTCTCTACATATCCCACCCCAACTTACCCCCAAGCACCCTTCCCATCTGCAGGGTCCTAGGATCCCCCAACAAATCGTGCTCCAGGGCTGAGGCTCTGGGGACACAGTAGTGAGTGCAAGGCATCAGGGATTTCTTTGTTCCACGGAACCGGTATCTACTAAGCCTGCCTTTTGTCTGCGAGATCCTTGGCCAGGAAGTGGCCCTGATCCAGTACCAGTAGATCCATCCAGAGGGGTTCTTAGATCCACCATACAGCCTATTTCAGAGAGGAGGGTATCTGAAAGGCATCTCCAGTGCTGAGGGGACCTAAGAGAGAGCAGAACAAGAAAAATCCCCAAGGATACAATTAGCCACAGTAAAAATAGGACCAAGCAGGCAAGACTCTCCTGACCACATTTTAAGGAAGAGATGGACAGGCACCAATGCAAGAATTTCTCCAACAACCTGAAAAGCAACATGATAACACCACAATCCAGCAAGTATGCAACAGGAAGACTTGAACAACCTAATCCAGAAGTAATAGAAGAAATCGACTTTAAACGTAACATTATGAAAGTGATAGAGACCATTAAAGAGGATGTGAAAAACTCCTTTAAAGAAATGGAGGAGAAGACTAACAAAAAGCCAGGAGAAATGAATAAATCCCTCAAAGATACCCTAGAAAACCAAGAAAAAGCAATGAAACAGGTAATGGAAACAGTTCAAGACTTGAAAACTGAAATGGAGGCAATAAAGAGAACACAAACCGAGGGATGGCTGGATATAGAAAATCTGGGTAAATGAACAGGAATTACAGAGACAAGTATAACCAACAGAAGAAAAGAGATAGAAGAAAGAATCTCAGACGCTGAAGATATGATAGAGAAAATAAACTCATTGATCAAAGAAAACAACAAAACCAACATATTCTTAACACAAAGCATCCAGTAAATCTGGGACACCATGAAACTAACAAACATAAGAATAATAGGGGTAGAAGAAGAAGAAGAATTACAGCTCAAAAGCCAAGAAAATATATTCAACAAAATTATAGAAGAAAACTTTCCCAACCTAAAGAAGGATATTCCTATGAAGGTACAAGAAGCATACAGAACACCAAATAGACTGGATCAAAAAAAAAATCCCCTCACCACATAATAATCAAAACACAAAACATACAGAATAAAGAAAGAATATTAAGAGCTGCAAAGGAAAAAGGTGAAGTAACATATAAAGGTAAACCTATCAGAATTACACCTGACTTCTCTATGGAAACCATGAAAGCCAGAAGATCTTGGATAGATGTGCTGCAGACACTAAGAGACCATGGAAGCAAGCCCAGACTACTACACCCAGCAAAGCTTTCTTTCGCCATCAATGGAAAAAACAAGATATTCCAGGATAAAAGCAAATTTAAGCAATACATAGCCACAAACCCAGCCTTACAGAAAGTACTAGAAGGAAAACCACAACTAAAGGAAGCAAACAACACCCATAATAACACAGACATCTAACAACCCTC
>PVIU01028870.1:0-18350 GCA_004026605.1 Ondatra zibethicus
CTGGACTGGGACTGAATGAGCATATGATCAAACCAGACTCTCTGAATGTGGCGGCGAAAGTTGGCAGATGGAGAACCCATCAACTATGACACCAGGACCTATCTCTTCTGCATGTATTATCTTTTTGAGAACCGAGTCTTTTTGAATGCACTCCTTCCTAGGCCAGGAGGGATGGGGGTGGGCCTTGGACTTCCAACAGGGCAGGGCACCATGCCCTCTTTCAAGGAAGAAGGGGGAGGGAGGAGGGGTGGGGGAGTAGTGGGAGGAGACCGGGAGAAGGGGAAGAAAGGAAAAAAAAATTTATTTCTTTAATTATGTTCTTGAATGGAAAAAATAAAACAAAACAATGTATGGAAAAAAATAAAAAAATAAAATATACTCTTATCTAAAAAAATATACAAAGAACTGAAGAAATTGGTCATCAAAAGAATAAATAATCCAATAAAATTTGAGTACAGATCTAAACAGAGAACTCTCAACAGAAGAATCTAAAATGGCTGAAAGATACTTAAGGAATGTTCAACATCCTTAGTCATCAGAGAAATGCAAATCAAAACAATTCTGAGAGTCCATCTTACACCTGTAAGAATGGCCTAAATAAAAAGCACTGATGACAACTTATGCTGGAGAGGTTTTTTTGGTAAAGGGAACACTTCTGCATTGCTGGTGGGAATGCAAGCTGGTACTGCCCCTTTGGATGTCAGTGTGGCGATTTCTCAGAAAATTAGGAAATACCTGCTCTTGTATTTACATACATCTCTGTGTTATATATGTATCTCCCTTCCACCATTGAAGGCTCTAATTTTACCAGCTTTTATTGCTTCATTTTGTTGATGGAACAAATTGCTAGTCATTGTAATTACATATGAAACTGAATATAGAGTGAGACCTGGGACTCAGAGGGGCAGTATGCTGAATGAAGACTTCCATTGTTTTCTGAGATTCTTCCTTTTCCTTATATTTCTTTTCTTTTTTATGAGTCAAACTGTAGATTTAAGAAGAATTTGGAGTTGTTTATAGAATATTCATTGTAATACATTATGAAACAAACTGTGGAGGTGTGTTTGGAAGGTGAGAATTTGGTAGCTGGATAAGAACAGTTAGTCCTCAAGAACAGAAAAGTAGGAAATAGTTCCAGGACCACTTTACTGCAGAGAATAGGCCCTTTATACTTCATAGCCCTTGATAGAACTGATATTCATTGTTTTATATCTATTTTTTAAAATTTAATTTTCAATGTTGTGCAATATAGCCTGTGGTACTCATAGAACTCAAAAGTAGAACTCATCCTATGACCTCTTAAAGGCATAATGAATTAATAATTCTAATTTAGTAAGATTTCATTCCTCTAACAGCCTGTTATGGGATGAATTGTTTTTGCATATTATTTTTATGAAAGTCTCGTCGCATTGTCCCCTGCTCTTCAGTTTTTATATTTTTCTGATGGTTAGTTTGTCACCCTAGGAATATATTATGCCTTAAACAGTAGTAATTAATACCTGAATGATAAATTAACTAAATATTTTTCTTATTTGATTGGATTAAGTGAACACTTGGAAAGCATCAAAAAATATCAGACTCTCAAACTGAACACTAGCAGGTTCAGCTGCTCTAGCCTCACATTGATATGTGTTTGTCCCTGTTGGAAGGGCTATTCAGAAAATGCCACAAGGTCACTCAGTAAGCAATTCAGGCAGGGTTAGCTGGGGAATAAAATGACTTAATCATTTTAAGGAGGCAGAGTTTGATGATTTCTGTGGTTTCTTTAAGGACAATTTATTTTATGATTTTTTTCTCTGCAAGTGGAAAATGATAAAAATCATTGCAGTTTCATTTTATTGCTGTGTCTCTCATTATTTCAGCAAAAAGTCTGGGCCACATCTAAATTTAGAATAATATATGTGAGATTATAACTTGTTCCACAGTAAATCTGTGACCTCTATGACACAAAGGGGAAGAAATGTGGAGCGCAGGCTGTTCCAGCCTTAACTAAAGAAGTACTCTCATGAAAATGATGGGAGAGCCATTCTGTACAGAGTATAAATTTGTAAATGAAGGTTTGTCATTCATCTTTCTTGCTTTTTTTCCCTTCTCATTTATTTTTTAATGCCAGAAAAAAAATGCTTTCAAACTCTCACCTGGAAATGAGTTACCCTAGAGTACCATGCAACTGCCTGAGTAGCATCTGTAAGATGTTTGGTCAACATGGCTTCTCTTGTCTCAGAAGCACCTATTAAATTAAATGGGCATGTATTTACTTTTAACATTTCATACAGCCACACATTTCCATCTTTTTGACAGTTTCTAAAATTTGCAAATATATTAATGGTTTCATTGTGACATGTTTTTATGGACTTTGTCCTTCATTTCTTCCCCAACTGCCTTCTCCCATTCCAAAACTTGTCATATTTATGTTTCTGAATCTGGCATATTTAGTTCAGCATGTGATTTCTAATTTTACCATTTCTTACAACTATCATGGTTTAATTTCTCTTACAGTTGAATAAATTTCCATTGTGTTTATATACTATAATTTTATTATCTGATCATCTGTTGATGGGCTTTTAGAATGGCTATCATGAACACAGCAGCAATAAACATGGAATATTGTCTCCATTGTAGGACTTAGAGACCTCTGGGTATGGGCACAGAAGTGGTAAGAGCAAGTCATTTCTATTTTAACTTGATTGTAGATTCTTCATTCTGATTTCCATAGCAACTGCACTAATGCACATTCCTACCCACATTATATAGGATCCCCTTTCTCCAGATCCCCACAGACATTTGAACTTCCTTGATGCTATTCTCAATGATGTCTGATGGAATCTCAAGTAGTTTTTATTTACATTGCCTTGATTACCAAGATTATTTCTTACGGTTTCAAATATTATTGGCAAGTTGTATTTCTTCTTTAGAACAATTACTTCAGTTTAATAACCTGTTTGTTAAGTTGAATACTTGGCGATTGGGTATCTAAATCTTATAGGTTCTAGATATCAGCCACATATAATAGGCAATTATTTACTCCCATTCTGTGCTAAGCGTATACTCCGGGGTTTGTCTCCTTTGCTATGTGGTGGGATTTTGTCTTGGTGTAATCCCATTGGTTGATTCCTGAGATTTACTGTGCTTTTTGAGTTACTGTTCAGAAACTTTTTGCCTGTGTACCCATCTTGGGAGTTTTCTTTATTTCTATTAACATCTTTGGTTTGTTTTGATTTTTCTACAGTGTTAGAAGTGATATAACTGCATCACTGGATAGATGAATATCCAGTTTCCCCAGCAAGTTTTGTGAAGAAGCTTTTTGCTTTTACAATGTACCATTTTAATATCATTGTCAAAAGATAGGTGGCTGTAGATGTGTGGATTAATTTCTCGGTTTTATGTTTTGCAACCTATCTACATAATCTACATGTCTATTTCTGTGGTGGTATTATGCCATTGTTTTTATTATTACTCTGTGTTATAATCTGAGAACAGTTGTTTATAATATCTTCTTTACTGATTCTCTTTTTAGTATTGCTTTAGCTGTTCATAGTATTTTTTGATACTATTTGAATTTTATTATTATTTTTCATGCTTACATAAAGACCCAATTTTAATTTTAATGGACATTATGTTATGATTATAGACTATTTTCAGTAATTATATTCATTTTCAAAATACTGTAACAGTTCATGAGCATGAGAGCTCTTTCCAAAGAGTGCCTTCTTCAATTTATTTCTTAAGTCTCATTCATTTCTTTGCTTAGTATATTACTAAATATTATATTATTGATTTTTAAAATAATTACAAATGATAGTCTGTTTCCTGATTTGTGCTCAGAAAGTAATAGAAAACTCATTTATTTTTGTAAGTTGATCTTGTCATGACACTTTGCTGAAAGTGTTTATCAGAACTGAGTATTTTCTGGGGTGTGTGCTGTGAAATAAGGATAATCTGACTTCTTTATTTGTACTATCTTTATTTCTTTCTCATGTCTTTTGTTATACTTTAGGTTTCAAGCACTATGTTGAATTAAAGTGGAGGTAGTGGCCATTTTTTCCTTGTAGCTGACCTTATCTTCTTTTAATTTGTCTTTTTTCTCTAGGTTTTTCTTGTCTCATCTTTATTGGTTCTTTGAGAGAATTTGCACATTTCATTGTGAGTATGTTCACCTTTCCTTCCATACCTCCCAAATCTATCCACCTATTCCTACCTACCCAAGGTTATATTCTTTTTTTCCCCATCAAGTACAGTTTGTGCCCTTACACTCCTGTATGTATAGCCTTCTAAGGACTGCACACTCATATAAGACAGACTTACCCTCCTCCAGCCTCTACCTATTGCCAGTTCACCCTTAGCAATGGACAGAATTCCAGCTTACTTCCCCTCCTTCTATTCCTAATGTATGTAGTTTTTGGTGCTTTTATCACTTAAGGGATATGGAATTTTGTAAAATGATTTTTCTGTACCTCCTGAGATGATCTTGTGATGCTTCTACCAAAAATTTTGAAGTCTCCCATTATTATTCTATTTAGGCCTCATTGTTTAGAAATTGGAGCCCTAACATTTGTTGCATAGAAATACATATAATTGTTTTATTTCCTTAGTGACTTGGTACCTTTATTAAAATGTAATGACTTTTTCTTATCTCTTTTGACAAGTTTGGTTTGATGCCTACTTTGTGAGATATGAAAACCTTTGTGTGAATTTTGGGGGTGTTGCACTTGCTTAGGAACTTCATGTCCATCTCCTGGCTTCCAGTTTTTGGGTGGCAGTCAGTGAGCTACTTCTTCGATGTCATTGTAATTCTAGTCTGCCTCTCTTAAATTTTCACTTTAGGTTTTTGCATTTTAAGATTTTTATTGTAAGTGGTTTGCTATTTCCTATAGTTTTGTTTGGTTAGAATTTTAATGCTTTTCTTCTCTTCCATTAGTTTTATGGGTTTTCTGATTACCATGTTGGATGTGATTTTTTTCCATCCAACTTCATCTGTTTCTCTCATGCAGTTTACTTTTAACTGTGCAGTCACAATTCCCTCTACTCTTCTTTCTCTTGTGTCTAGAATTCCTCTCAATATATTCTTTTTGAATATGGCTTGATTCTCTTGTACTGAATTGCTTTAATCTCTATGCTGAAATGCTTATATTTATCCAGGATTTGCTGGTTATAACAATTTTGGTGATGCTTTTATTTATTTTGAGGACTTGAAATATGTTATCCTATGCTTTCTAGCCTGTGATTGTTAATATTGCTTGCCAACTTTAAAAGTCGAGGAATTATCTAAGAAACAAACCTCTGAGTATATCTGTGGGTTAACTATGGATAGAATGCTAGCCGTAAATTTTGATGGCACCATTTCATGATTCAGGGTTCAGGATTGAATAGAAAGGAAAAAGTAAGTTAAACACAAGCAATGTGGAACAATCACTTTGTCTACTGTGAAGATGTGTTGTTCTCATTGACTTAATAAAGAGCCAACTTTCTAATAGGTAGGCAGGAAGAGGTTTGTCTGGAGATCCAGTCTAAGAGAATGCTGGGAAGAAGAAGGGTGGAGTCCCTGATCTAATGGGAGCTCACCAAATCCATCTGGACAAGGACTGAATGAGCATATGATCAAACCGGACTCTCTAAATGTGGCTGCCAATTGGGGCAGACGGAGAAGCCATCAACAATGACACTAGGACCTATCTCTTCTGCATGTATTATCTTTTTGGGAACCGAGTCTTTTTGGATGCATACCTTCCTAGGCTGGGATGGAGGGGGAAGGGCCTTGTACTTCCCACAGGGCTGGGCACCATGCCCTCTTTTAAGGAAGCAGGGGGAGGGAGGAGGGGGGAGTGGGAGGGGACTGGGAGAAGGGGAGGAAATGTAAATTTTTTTGAATGGAAAAAAAAGAATATGGAAAAAAAATAAAATTGAAAGTTCAAGTGGAAAAAAATATCTGACTTATCCGTCTATTTTGGAATATCCTCATGTATGTACTGGTTTGACTTCCTCACTTCATCAATTTGAATCTTTTTTGTGGTTACTGCTCAAGCATGTCTCTAAAATATTTACCTGGCAAGTCAGCAGCCTCAGGATCTTTGGTTTCTGTTATTGAGGATTTGTGAACTTGTGCAGATGACATAGAATTTTGTGTTTTCACCTTTTTTCTTTTTAAAAATGTACATTTTGATAGCTTTGCATATTACACAATATGTTTTGATTAAGTTCACTCTCATAGTTGTTCCCAGATACATCCTTCCCTATCCACTTAAGTATTGTCCCCTCCTGCCTTTTAACCCTTCAGGACCAATTTGTGATGCTCAAAATATTCTTGGATGTGTGTTCTTGCACTGGAAAATGGTTGAATAACCAGGGGCTGCATTCTCAGAGAAAGCCGACCTTTCCTCACCCTGCAGCTAACAACCTTTTCTCATGTTTTGTGCATCTCTTGGTATAAATGCATCATTTCCTTTCTATTATTCCATTTCCTACTCTTTGTATTTAATTTTTATGAGTCTGTTCAGTGAGTGAGCTTCCCTAATAGCAACCTTTCTTCTTTCTCTCCCTCCCTCTTTTCTTTCTTCTTTTCTCTTCCTCATCCTTTTTATGTATTTATATTATGTATGAAGCCATTGATTACATATCTGCAGTCTCATTTTATATGTATAATTTTGGAGTTATCAGAGAAACCAAGCATTTCCTGGATTCTGAGGTGTCCTGGGGTCCTCCCTGGGATTTTCCCGGCAGTAACATCTGACAGAGAGATGGAGGCTGCCAAGGAGAGCATCTCAGGAAAGATCCAAAACATATTAGCCAAGAAGATTCCAAGATTGCATCTTATTGTGTTTCCAAGCTTTATTCTGAAGGTTTGACGTAGCACTAGACAGTGTTTTGTTTCAAACTGAACTACTAGTTATATATAATCAAATTATTATCTTGGCAGAAAACTCATGCCATTTTGGCATGAAAACCTAGGAGACCAAGGTCTAGCAAAAACATTGACTTTGAATACATATATATCCCTTAAGTTATTGAATTCTTGATTTATTGTCTGATTCCCTTTTCCTTATAGACAAATGATTCTCAATCTATGGGTTATAACCACCTGGAGAAATCAAACGACTGTTTTACAGTGGTCAAATATTAGATATCTTGCATATCATATAATACATATGATTCATTACAGTAGCAAAAGTACAGTTATGAAGTCGCAAAATAATGTGATTGGGGGTCACCACAACATTAGGAATTGTGTTAATGTGTCTCAGCATGAGGAAGGTGGAGAACCGCTGTATAGACAAAAGCTTTGTTGTTGCTTTTGTGCATATGGGTGTTTAAAACTTTTCTTATGATTAAATTTTTTCAGTTTTTCATATCCTACTGGCATTGCTTACTATGAACCTATGTATTACCTCAATTTCCATTTTAATGAAGTTGTAATTTTTAATGAGTTATTTATCTTTTTTATTATGCATTTGTGTGTCTATGTGTGGATGCTTGTGGAGGGCAGAGACATCACCAGCCTCTGGGGCTGGAGTTAAAGTTGGTTATGAGCTGTCTTATGTGGGTGCTGGCAAATAAACTCTGGTGCTTTGCAAGAGCAGTACTTGCTCTTAGCTGCTGAGCCATCTATCCAGTTCCCATTCCTTTTATTGACACAGTTTCAAGTGTTAGGACTCAATACAACCCCAATTCTCATATAGGGTGTCCCAGCTCCAAGCCATGATCAGTTTCAGCCTCGCAAGTACTTAGATTAAAGGCAGGTACTGTCTCACTTGACTTGCATTTACTAATCCTCACTCTCATTGCGATTTTCTACTTATCCTTGATAATAAATGCTTTCTCTGAGGTAGCCACAGAGAAAACTCACTGTTTTTCTCCTTCTGATTAATTTAACCTTTTCTCAACATCTTTGTTTGAGGCTGCATGAGATGTTTGACATAATAACATATCTGTGAGAAAAGATGATGACAATGGGAGAGAAGATATACTGGGACCAGCATGATGGACTCATTCTAGAGTATAAATACTGTCGGTGTTGTAGACATGTGCAGCTTGCATATAGATCTGCTCCAGGACCATAGTCATTTTCTTCATTGGACCAGACAGTTGATAACATACTTCCCCAGTGGCATAAGTTCTATTACTCTCTTTTAATTTGCTCCCGTATGTCATTTGCCATTTCAACCATCACTTCTTTTATGTTTTAGAATATGACATTTTCAGTAAGCAGGTCAGCAATATATCAGAAAATGCCTTTAGCTGAATAAAATTTCTTACAAGATAGAGAAGAACTGAAGTTCTTTATGCTTCTTTATAATATCACACAACCAAGATTCACAGACTCCATAATTCTTTTCATCAGGTAAAATAGTCTCTAGTCCTTCTTTAACCGGGCTTTGAAATAGAGGGTATTCTACGGACATATTTAGTACCATTCTTCCAGACCAATGTTAGAAAAGGAAGAATGCTCACTATTCTTTATCATGATTTCAAGTTCTAATTATGATAATTTTCAGCGATTGAAAGCATTAGTAAGATGTTATGGAAAAACATGTCACTGAACTCAGCCAGATTGACTTTAAGTCATGACTCTATCAGGAACTCCACACCCACCACATATAGGATTATCTCAAACTCATGTAACCTAGGAACATAAAATTCATTCACTTTAGGAAGGGAAGAGACAAAGTGTTCCATATAAGTTCATTTTAAGAGCTAGAGACAGTTTGTCTTACGTGGCCTGAACAAAAAATATCCAATACAAATAACAATACGGTTTCATAGGTCTTTGTAGGTTTTCCGACTATCGCACCAGTTATTTTATGATGAATTCCTCCTCCTATGGAATATAGTCCTCCTATGTTTTCTCTCTGCAGTAGACGATGTTATCCATGTCTCATCCATTCATTCCTTCTTCCTTCAGTGGCTGAGAAGGTTGTATGGAAAAGGCCAGATTCGGGAAAAAAAAAAAAAGGAGCATTCACAAGAAAGCATAACTCTTTCTCCAAGATTCTGAGATTCCAACTATGGATTCAGTTCTTTCCTTCTGAGTAATCTGCCCCCTTAACACAGTCTTTGCTGAGGCCTTTAGATGTCTGTCGTTCTTCCTAATGTTCCTTCCTTTTCTTCTCCTTCTTGTCCTCCTTATCCTCTTCCTCACTCTCCCCTCCTCCTACTCTTTCCTCTCTGGTTGTCTCCATCCTTCCTTTCTCCCTTCTTCCCTCCCTCACCCTACTTCTTTTTTTCTTATTTCTCTCCTTCTTTTCTTGTCAATCTAGATCTTTCTATGTAGCCTTTGCTGGCTTTGCTTGCGCATGCAGGCCAGTCTGGCTCCAAACTCGCCACAGTCCTCCAACCTCGTTTTCTCAAATGATGGGCCCACAGGTATGTATCAAGTCACAAGACTATGTGTTCTTATGAAACACTGAGAAATACACATTTAGTTTTGTTAGTGAGTCTTATAATGCATACAGACTCATGGAATCCCGTAGCTATGGAAAATCTTTGAAGCTACAGTCACACTGTAGCATGATCCAATGCTTGTTCCTTGAAAGCAGCTTTACTGAAGCATCATTCACAATCACTGGACAGTTATTGAGTACAGTGTGAGGATTTTGTAATATGCTTATACCCGTGCAGCTTTCACACCAAATACAGTAATGAGCATGTTTACCGCAGTGTCAGTTCCCCTTCTCCATACTTTCATTCCTCATAACTTTCTGTCTGCTGTCATCCATCCCCAGACAACCATTGAACCGTTTTAGAGTTCTTATACATTATTTTTCATTTTCTGCAATATTATTTGAATGGTATTTACAACATATACTTTCCAATGCCATTTTACCATTACTAATAGTATTCTGAGGCACACCTTTTGGTGATGGGAAACCAAATTTTGGTTAATAAAGCTGCAATAAATACACGCATACTTTATATAAACATAGAGAGTTCTAAGTACAAGTCTGATAATTGTTCTGTAAAATATAGTAATATGTTATGTGGTTTTAGTTTGCCTTTCTCTAATGACAAACAATGTAGAACAATATAAAGCATCCTTTTATATCTTTTTGTGGTTGTTTCGAATTCATGCTTCTTCAAATATTAATTTGTTTCAAAATTTATTTTCCCCCAATACATATCCTTCATTAGATTATATGACTTGTAATTATTTCCTCCTAATTTATGTCTTATGCATGTGATTTCTGAAAAGTTAAAACAAAAATATTAATTTTGGAGAAATCCAGTTTGCTATCCTTTTTTTAGTTTTTTTCTCTTATCAAAATAGATTTTTTCATACACTATGTGAATATTTATAGTCTGAATATTTTTTCTTTCTCCAACAACTCCCAGTTCCTTAGCATATCCCTTACTTTCTGAATCAACACCCTTTCTGTCTTTCCTTAGAACACAAACAGGCAGCTAAGGAATAATAATAAAATAAGATATCACAGAAAATGGAATAGGGCTAAACAAACTGACAAAGGAAAAAAAGCCAAAGGAAAATCAGGAGAAACACATATATATACAAATACACACAAATGTCCCATACACAAGAGTCCCATAAAAACACGAAACAGGAATTCATAGTATATAAGCAAAAGACATACCTGTAAGGTTAAAGAAAAGTCCTGACATAACATTTTGAGACATAGAACCTCCAAAGGTGCCTTGGGCTCATTTGTGCTGGCACCTACTGCTGAGTAAATGGAGATTGCTTGTCCACTTCCCAGCTGCCTAGACCCAAATAATCATGTAGAAACTGTATTAATTACAACACTGTTCAGCCAGTGGTTCAGGCATATTTCTAGCTAGCTCTTACATCTTAAATTAACCGATTTCTACTAATCTGTGTACTGCCTCGAGGCTGTGGCTTATTCGAAAGTTTCTGGGTCCCTCTCCTGGAGCAGCTACATGACATTTCTCTGACTCTGCTTACTCTCGCTTTACATCTCTTCCAACCTGACTATAATCTATGTTCATTCTAAGATCTCTCACCCTTTGTACATTTTCTGACTGTGGGTCCCTGTATTTATTCCCATCTACTATTGAAGGAAGCTTCTGTGATAATGGCTGAGTAAGGCACTGATCCATAAGTACAGCAGAACCTTTCTTTCTTTCTTTCTTTCTTTCTTTCTTTCTTTCTTTCTTTCTTTCTTTCTTTTCTTTCTTTTTTTTTTGAGACAGGGTTTTGCTGTGGCTTTTGGAGCCTGTCCTGGAACTAGCTTTTGTAGACCAGGCTGGCCTCAAACTCACAGAGATCTGCCTGCCTCTGCCTCCCGAGTGCTGGGATTAAAGGTGTGTGCCACCACCACCCGGCTAGCAGAATATTTCTAAGAGTAATTTTACTGCTATGTCCTTTAGTAGAACAGTAGTATTTGGCTCCTTCTGGGTCGCTGTACATTCTAGTCTCAGGTTCTTTTAGACTCTTCAGTTTTAGTGTTATGTGTGAGAAACTATTGTTTAGCCAATGATATTAAGAATTTATCCTGTAGTTCCCTTTAGACATCTTAAATTAAAAAAATTAAATATATGCCATATTTTGATGTGATCTAGAATTACAAATAAGGGATCGCAGACAATATCCTTCCTATATTTTGTATATATAAGGCTAAACAAAGCTGAGGGTAATGGAAAACTATATACACACACGCACACACATATAATATAATATAATTTTATATTATATATAAAATTCTAGTCTTGGCTAATGACTTATGTATGGTCTCATGGACTCAGTGAAGAACTACCTAAACTAAGGACAAAATGAAGCCAAAGAATAAATAAATATGAACAAAATAAATCATAAGAGCAATAACGACAAGTTATTTAATTTAATACTATGACATTTTGCCAAGTTTAGCATTTTCTACAAATAATTCTTCTAAGTTCTTTTGTTGTGAGAGAAGTAGTATTTACACATGCTGTGTATGGGTGTGTGTGTGTGTGTTCATGTGTATTTATCAATTTCTTTGTAATTTATTTTTGAGACAAAGACTTTTACTGAACATAGAGCTCACTGATACAATTTAAACAGGTGGCCAACAAGCCCATGGGTTCTCTGACTCTACCAGGAGTATAGTAAGAGTATAGTTATAATAGCAATGCAGTTTTTTATGAGTGCTTGGGAAACAAACTCAGATTAATCTTCATGCAGGAAGCATTTTAATTTGTAAATATCCCCCCAAATCTAGTCCTTCATGGGTTTTCTCATTTGTCATCAGTTGTTCTCCAGCGTTCTAAATCTTTTCTTTAAACTCTGCATGCTGAAATATTTGCACTAATGCCATTCTCTTCTATATTTCACCGGATTTCAAATCTTATCCCATGGAGAAATGTCTTATTTACAGATGTCAGTTGTCTTGGCAGAATAGCTTGATTCTTCCACGACTCCAGCAATTTGAACATAGCAGTGTTTCAGTGACATTTGTGCCTGTGTATTCAGACACCACATGACATGACTTGTGAACACCTCTTGTGCAAAGCTATATCAAGCTGCCCTGCTTAAAAATAAGTAGTCACCAGATCCCACTAGGAGGATTGGGCAGAGAGTGTGAAGAGTGATCTCTCATTGTACACATAAATAACTATGAAGCCTTGTAGAAAATTTAGGATAGATGGGAATAAGTTATCCTTTAATAACTTTGAGAAAGTGGAATCCTAATAAAGAGATTCAGAGAGTCAATTAGGGACAGTATAAATAAATTCACATACCCCCGCCAAGTATGATACTGAGGTCTTTTTTATTTATTTTTATTTTTACCATATTCTTTTGTTTTTTTCCATTAAAAAAATTTACATTTCCTCCCCTTCTCCCAGTCCCCTCCTGCTCCCCCCTCCCTCCCCCTGCTTCCTTAAAAGAGGGCATGGTGCCCAGCCCTGTGGGAAGTACAAGGCCCTTCCCCCTCCATCCCGGCCTAGGAAGGTATGCATCCAAATAGACTAGGTTCCCAAAAAGATAATACATGCAGAGGAGATAGGTCCTAGTGTCATTGTTGATGGCTTCTCAGTCTGCCCTCATTGGCAGCCACATTTAGAGAGCACAGTTTGATCATATGCTCATTCAGTCCCGGTCCAGCTAGATTTGATGAGCTCCCATTGGATCAGGCACACTGTCTCAGTGGGTGGACCAGCCCTTCGAGGTCCTAACTTCCTTGCTCATCTTCTCCCACCTTCTGCTCTTCGACTGGACCTTGGGAGCTCAATCCATTGCTCTGGTGCGAATGTGGGTCTCTGTCTCTATCTCCATCCATTGGACGAAATTTCTATGGTGGTGATCAAGATATTCATCAGTGTGACTATGGGACAATGCTAGTTCTGGCACCCTCTCCTCTGCTGCCCAAGGACCTGGCTAGGAACATCCCTGTGGACACCTGGGATCTCCTCTAGAGCCCAGTATCTTGCCAGTCCTAAAATGACTTCAATAATGTAGATATCTTATTCCCTTCTCCAATATCCACCTTTCCTCCATCTCCACCCTCCTACTCCCACAAGCTCTCCCCAGTCCTTCCCTTCTCCCTTCTCCTTCCCTCTCTCCCATTCCCCTAGCCCCCTACCCTCACCTCTATACCCACCCCCGAATTCCCAACTTTTGCCTGGAAATCTTGTTTGCTTCCAATTTCCAAGAGGATCTATATATGATTTCCTTTGAGTTCACCTTGCTATTTGGCTTCTCTGGGCTTGTGAGCTATAAGCTTAGTGTCCTTTGTTTTATGGTTAGGGTCCACTAATGAGTGAATACATACCATAATCGTCTTTTTGGGTCTGGGTTACCTCACTCAGGATAGCGTTTTCTATTTCCATCCATTTGCATGCAAAATTCAAGATGTTATTGTTTTTTACCGCTGAGCAGTACTCTAATGTGTATATATTCCACACTTTCTTTATCCATTCTTCCATTGAGGGGCACCTCTGTTGTTTCCAGGTACTGGCTATTACAAATAATGCTGCTATGAACATAGTTGCACAAATGTATGATTGGGCATCTCTTGTGTATATTCCCAAGAGTGGTATTGCTGGATCCTGATGTAGGTTGATTCCCAATTTCCTGAGAAACCTCCACACTGATTTCCAAAGAGGTTGCACAAGTTTGCATTCCCACCAGCAATGGATGAGTGTTCACCTTACTCCACATCCTCTCCAGCATAGGCTATCATTGGTGTTTTTGATTTTAGCCATTCTGACAGGTGTAAGATGGTATCTCAGAGTTGTTTTGATTTGCATTTCCCTGATCGCTAAGGAAGTTGTGCCTGACCTTAAGTATCTTTTGGCCATTCGAACTTCTTCTGTTGAGAATTCTCGGTTCAGATCATTACCCCATTTTTTAATTGGGTAATTTAGCATTTTAATGTCTAGTTTCTTGAGTTATTTGTATATTTTGGAGATCAGACCTTTGTCCGATGTAGGGTTAGTGAAGATCTTCTCCCATTCAGTAGGATGCCTTTTTGTCTTAATGACAGTGTCCTTTGCTTTACAGAAGCTTCTCAGTTTCAGGAGGTCCCATTTATTCATTATTGCTTTTGTTGTCTGTGCCACTGGGGTTTTGCATAGGAAGTGGTCTCCTGTGCCCATGTATTGCAGGCTACTTCCCACTTTCTCTTCTATCAGGTTCAGGGTGGTCAGATTAATATTGAGGTCTTTAATCCATTTGGACTTGAGTTTTGTGCATGGAGATAAATAAGGATCTATTTTCATTCTCCTACAGGTTGACATCCAGTTATGCCAGCACCATTTGTTAAAGATGCTTTCATTCTTCCATTGTATACTTTTAGCTTCTTTGTCAAATATGAGGTGTTCATATGTTTGTGGATTAATATCCGGGTCTTTGATTCGATTCCATTGGTCAACATCTTTCTTTTTATGCCAATACTAAGATGTTTTCATTACTGTAGCTCTGTAATAGAGTTTGAAGTCAGGTATGGTAATGCCTCTGGAAGTCCCTTTATTGTATAGGATTGTTTTGGCTATCCTGGGCTTTTTGTTTTGCCATATAAACTTAGTTATTGTTCTCTCAAGGTCTGTGAAGAATTTTGATGGTATTTTGATGGGGATTGCATTGAATCTATAGATTGCCTTTGGTAGAATTGCCATTTTTACTGTATTGATCCTACCAATCTAGGAGCATAGGAGATCCTTCCATTTTCTGGTATCCTCTTCAGTTTCTTTCTTCAAGGTCTTAAAGTTCTTGTCAAATACATCTTTTACTTCCTTGGTTAGTGTTACCCCAAGATACTTTATGCTATTTGTGGCTTTCGTGAAAGGTGATGTTTCTCTGATTTCCCTCTCTGTTTCTTTATCCTTTGTGTATAGGAGGGCTACCGATTTTTTTGAGTTGATCTTGTATCCTGCCACATCACTGAAGGTATTTGTCAGCTGTCGAATTTCTTTAGTAGAGTTTTTGGGGTCATTTATATACACTATCATATCATCTGCAAATAACGAAAGTTTGACGTCTTCCTTTTCAATTCGAATCCCCATGATCTCCTTATTCTGTCTTATAGCTATTGCTAGAACTTCAAGCACTATATTAAAGAGATATGGGGAGAGTGGACAGCCCTGTCTTGTTCCTGATTTTAGTGGAATCGCTTTGAGTTTCTCTCTGTTTAATTTGATGGTAGCTGTCAGCTTGCTATATATTGCTTTTATCATATTTAGATATGAACCTTGTATCCCTAATCTCTCCAAGACCTTCATCATAACGGGGTGTTGAATTTTGTCAAATGCTTTTTCAGCATCTAATGAAATGATCATATGGTTTTTTTCTTTCAGTTTATTTATATGATGGATTACATTGATAGACTTCCGTATGTTGAACCAGCCCTGCATCTCTGGGATGAAGCCTACTTGATCATAATGGATGATTTTTTTGATATGTTCTTGGATTCTGTTTGCCAGTATTTTATTGAGAATTTTTCCATCGATATTCATGAGTGAGATTGGTCTGTAATTCTCTTTCATGGTTGCGTCTTTGTGCAGTTTTGGTATCAGGGTGACTGTAGCTTCATAAAAAGAGTTTGGCAATGACCCTTCTGTTTCTATTGTGCGAAACACTTTAAGGAGTATAGGTATTAGCTCTTCTTGGAAGTTTTGGTAGAATTCTGCATTAAAACCATCTGGTCCTGGGCTTTTTTTGGTTGGGAGGTTTCTGATGAAAGCTTCTATTTCCTCGCGACTTATAGGTCTATTTAAATTGTTCACCTGGTCTTGATTTAATTTCAGAATATGGTATTTATCTAAAAAACTGTCCATTTCCTTTACATTTTCCAATTTTGTGGCATACAGGCTTTCGTAGTAAGACCTAATGATTCTCTGAATTTCCTCAGTGTCTGTTGTTATGTCTCCCTTTTCATTCCTGATCTTATTAATATGAGTGTTCTCTCTCCGCCTTTTGATTAGTTTGGATAGGGGTTTGTCGATCTTGTTGATTTTCTCAAGGAACCAGCTCTTTGTTTCATTGATTCTTTGGATTGTTTTCTGTGTCTCTATTTTGTTGATGTCAGCCCTCAGTTTGATTATTTCCAGTCTTCTACTTCTCCTGGGTGAGTCTGCTTCTTTTTTTTCTAGAGCCTTTATGTGTGCTGTTAAATCTCTAATGTGTGCTTTCTCCATTTTCTTTATGTGGGCACTTAGTGCTATGAACTTTCCTCTTAGCACTGCTTTCATAGTGTCCCATAGGTTGGGGTATGTTGTGTCTTTATTTTCATTGAATTCAAGGAAGACTTTAATTTCTTTCTTTATTTCTTCCTTGACCCAGGAGTGGTTCAGTAGTTGACTGTTCAGTTTCCATGAGTTTGTAGGCTTTCTGGGGGTGGAATTGTTTTTAGATTCTAACTTTACTCCATGATGATCCGATAAGACATAGGTGGTTACTCCAATTTGTTTGTATCTGTGGATGTTTGCTTTGTTACCGAGTATGTGATAAATTTTCAAATAGGCTCCATGAGATGCTGAGAAGAAGGTATGTTCTTTCCTGTTTAGGTGGAATGTTCTATAGATGTCTATTAAGTCCATTTGATTTATTACATCTGTTAGTTCTCCTATTTCTCTGTTAAGTTTCTGTCTGGTTGACCTGTCCATTGGTGAGAGAGGAGTGTTGAAATCTCCTACTATTAGTGTGTGAGGTTTGATGTGTGCTTTGAGTTCTAGTAATGTTTCCTTTACATATGTGGCTGCTTTTATATTAGGGGCATATATATTCAAGATTGAGACTTCATCGTGATGGATTATTCCGTTTAAGAGTATAAAATGTTCATCTCCATCTCTTCTGATTGATTTTAGTTTGAAGTTGTTTTTGTTCGATATTAGTATAGCCACACCTGCTTGTTTCTTAGGGCTGTTTGATTGAAAAACCTTTTCCAAACCGTTTACTCTGAGATAATGTCTGTCTTTGTGGTTGAGTTGTGTTTCTTGTAAACAACAGAATATTGGATCCTGTTTTCATATCCATTCTCTTAGCCTGTGCCTTTTTATAGGTAAATTGAGTCCATTGATATTAAGTGATATTAATGACCAGAGGTTATTAACTGCGGTTATTTTTTTAGGGTTGTAGAGTTTGTTTTTTCCCTTCTTTGAGTTGTGCCAGTGGAGGGCTATTAGATGTCTTTTTTTATTATGGGTGTTGTTTGCTTCCTTTAGATGTGGTTTTCCTTCTAGTACTTTCTGTAAGGCTGGGTTTGTGGCTATGTATTGCTTAAATTTGTTTTTATCCTGAAATACCTTGTTTTCTCCATCGATGGTGAATGAAAGCTTTGCTGGATATAGTAGTCTGGGCTTGCATCCATGGTCTCTTAGTGTCGGCAGCACATGTATCCAAGACCTTCTGGCTTTCATGGTTTCCATAGAGAAGTCAGGTGTAATTCTGATAGTTTTACCTTTATATGTTACATGGCCTTTTTCCTTTGCAGCTCTTAGTAATCTTTCTTTATTCTGTATGTTTTGTGTTTTGATTATTATATGGTGAGGGGATGCCCTTTTTTGATCCAATCTCTTTGGTGTTCTGTATGCTTCTTGTACCTTCATAGGCATATTCATCTTTAGGTTGGGAAAGTTTTCTTCTATACTTTTGTTGAATATATTTTCTGGGCCTTTGAGCTGTGCTTCTCCTTCTTCTACCCCTATTATTCTTAGGTTAGGTCTTTTTATGGTGTCCCAGATTTCCTGAGTGTTTTGTGTTAAGAATTTGTTGGATTTGTTGTTTTCTTTGATCAATGAGTTTATTTTCTCTATAGTATCTTCAGCGTCTGAGATTCTTTGTTCTATCTCTTGTAGTCTGTTGGTTATACTTGTCTCTGCAGTTCCTGATCATTTACCCAGATTTTCCATCTCCAGCCTTCCCTCCATTTGTGTTTTCTTCATTGTGTCCATTTCAGTTTTTATGTCTT
>PVIU01028871.1:0-18341 GCA_004026605.1 Ondatra zibethicus
GGTACAACCCCTATGGATGTCAGTGTGGCGATTTCTCAGAAAATTAGGAAACAACCTTCCTCAAGACCCAGTAATACCACTTTTGGGTATATACCCAAAAGATGCTCAATCGTGCCACAAGGACATGTGCTCAACTATGTTCATAGCAGCTTTATTTGTCATAACCAGAAACTGGAAACAACCTAAATGCCCCTCGATCAAAGAATGGATAAAAAAAATGTGGTACATTTATACAATGGAGTACTACATAGCAGAAAAAAATAATGACAGCCTAAATTTTGCAGGAAAATGGATGGAACTAGAAAGCATTATTTTGAGTGAAGTAACCCAGACACAGAAAGACAATTATCACATGTACTCACTCATAGGTGGTTTTTAAACATAAGGCAAAGAAAACCATCTTACAAACCACAATCCCAGAGAATTGAGACAATAATACAGACACTAAGAGAGACTTACATAGATATAATCTACGTGGGAAGTAGAAAGTATAAAAAGACAAGATCTCCTGAATAAATTGGGAGCATGGGGACCTTGGGGGAGGGTTGAGGGAGGGAGGGGTGTGGCAGGGAGGGGAGCAGAGAAAAATAAAAAATAAAAAAAATAAATTAATTAAAAAAAAGAAAAAAAGCAAAGAAAACCTTGTGAATGTATAAACATAACTAAAACTATGTATCAATCTAATGATTTATTAAATTTTAATCTTTAAATTGCTATGATACTGGTTCTCAACTTGTAGGTTGTGAGTCTCTGGAGATCTAACAACCCTTTCACAAGGGTCACCTAAGACCATCTGAGTATCAGTTATTTACATTATGATTCATAGCAATAGAAGAATAACAATAATTTTATCTTTAGGGGTCACCAAACATGAGGAACTGTATTAAGGGATTCCAGTATTAGGAAGATGGAGAACCACTGCTCTAGAACGACTTGGATTACTGTAATATGAAAGTATTAATTGGCTATTTATAGGCTTTTCTGGAGCTACTCCTGCAGGCTAGAAGCAATAATGTTTGTTAAGAAATATATTTGACAATAAAAAAAAATCACTCAGCTTGTAAATGTCAGTAAATGAAAGAACAGAGTTCTTGAGAATTAGAGAACAGTTAGGCTAAAATTTCTACTAAAAAGAAGAAAAAGACTACAGACTTCTAAAAATGTTCAGACTTCCCCTTGCAGGTGAACTTAGTGAAGAGTTTTTCAAGTTGCTTGTATTTCGGTGTCTTGTGCATGTGTAAATATCCTGAGTGTCAATATCTATGAACTGATCAAAGGTCCTTCATTAGTACATTTAGTATACTAAATACATTGTCTTTGGCTTTATGGTCTCTTAAGCCATAGATTTTAGATATTTTAAAAAGTGTAATCTTCATAGAGTATATATATTTTATATATTATATTTATTGTGTCTTTTCCCAAAGTCCTAATAGTAGTCACAGCTTCCAGGCTCATTGCCTGATGTGCATTTTGCCATGATTAAGTAGGGCTTAATGTAAGAAGGAGACCATGAACTCCTTGCCGTGATAAGGAGAGTGTGTCTCAACTATCTCTCAGGAGGCATATGTGAAACACTAAACATAAAGCAGCTTCTAGTCGGCCCTCAGCAATGTGAACTAGTCTAAAGGCTGACATATTGCCAAAATTCTCTAGCTCGACAAAATGTGTTTCCTCGACACCATGGCATGCTAAATTCAGTCAAGATGATTTGTGAAAGAATTTGATTCTGCACTTGAGGCAGAAATGTATGAATTGAAATATAATTATAATTTATACTGTAGTATTCTGAACTTTGTGGCTTAGCCTGTTATAATTACTTAGTAAGACATATCTCCTGATGCTTTCAATTCCCACATACATTCGCCTGTTTTAGAAATAGCTCTGAATATGAGAAGCATGGATATGGAAGATGGTAAAAATTAAATTGATAAAAACTTACTATTTAATATCAAAATGTTGAAAGAGTTTATCTTATTAGTAACATGATTGAGTTAGGAAAAAACGTGAAAATGATTGGTAGTGAATGAATGTCTGTTACTTCTTTATGCTTTTTCCTTTAAGTATTAAGCTCAACAATGATATTTTCAGTACACATCTAAATAATTTTACTCACCAAAACAAAACACCCTAAAATATTCTTTTAATACACCCTAAGAGACTACATATGGCAAAACTATTTCACTGTGGAGGTGTTGAAAGAATTCTGTCAGGGTTACTCAGGCCAGCATGGGAGATAGCAGGAAACACAAGCTTCTATAATTAACTAATCTTTGTGTAAGAAGCTCAGTGTGAGAAGTGATTTGAAACTGACAAAGCTATGCCAATACCAGAAATACATTCAGATGCTGTACTTTTTCCAGTTAAAACTTGATGGCTGGTTTCTGGTGTCTCTCAGTTTTAGACACTTGTTAAGTAAGTATTAATAAAGTACTTTTATCCATCCCTGTAATAAATGGAGTGAATTAAGAAAAATACACCCCAAAGTTTTTAAAAGTTAGTTATTATTCCTAGTCTATGAAGTTTATATCCTTGATTGACATCTGCTTTGGTGAGAGGTAGACAATATCTCAAGATAGTTTTTTTATATTGATTTTCCCTAAGGACAAATAATTGTCTTAAAAGACAGTTTTAATACTATGCTGGAGAGGGATATTAAAAAACAGCTTATATTAGTTATACAAAAATGTTTTTGTTTTTGTTTGTTTTGCTTTTTTGGAGACAGGGTTTCTCTGTGTAATATCCCTGGTTTTCCTGGAACTAGCTTTGCAGAATAGGCTAGCCTTGAACTCACAAAGATCTGTCTACCTTTGTCTCCTGAGTTCTGGGATTATGCCTTTAAGTTACCCACTTGGGCATGGCCTCTTATACTATATATGCCGATGTAAAGTAGACATCTGGCCTCTTTTCTGGTTGTGGGATTCGGTTGCTGTTCCCCATTGGAGCAGGAATTGTGATCTGTGAGTCTACCCCTAAATAAATAATCTTTTATTATACTCAATTCTGAGCTAGTGTGGGAATTCTTTTTGGTGTCCTTCTTCAGGATTAAAGGCATGCACCATCACCAAGTGGCTCAAAGTAATGGGTTTCATTATGACCTTTTAATAAATGTGTATAATATACATCGATTATTATTCAAAATCATCTTACCCTCTCCCTTCCATTTGGTCTTTCCTCAAAGAATTTCTTTCTGTTTTCACATCTTTTAAAAACTTAGATTCCTCCTAATAGAAGGGAAAATTTATTGTTTATTATTATTATTATTTTGTTTTTTGAGACAGAGTTTCTCTTTTTAGCTTTCAAGTCTATCCTGGCACTGTCTTTGTAGATCAGGCTGGCCTTGAACTCACAGAGATTCACCTGTTTCTGCCTCCCGAGTGCTGGGATTAAAGACGTGCACCACCCTGTGGGAGGGAAACTTTTAAAGCTGCTATCTCATCTTTATTGGTTTTGTAAATCATCCTAGATACATTTTATGTATAGGAGCTGACATGTTTCATAATCAAACTAACATTCTTTTCCTTTTTTTTTTTTGGTCATATAGCCTTTTTTTTCATATAGCCTTTTTATGTTGAGATATATTCTTCCTATTCTATTTTTCATCAGAATTTTCTTTAAATTGAAAATAGATTTCTTTTCATACAATAGATTCTAATAATGGATTCTTTTTCTTCAACTCCCCCCAGATCATCCCCACCTTTTTACTCACACAAATTCACACTCTTTCTTATTCTTCTTCATTAGAAACAAACATCTTTAAAAATGCTAACAAGTTAAAATAAAATAAAATAAAGAAATCATAATGGTATAAAACAAAGATAGCCAAAGATAAAGCACAAAGGTTAAAAAGAAAGAGAGAGACAGACTACAAAAATCACATGAAATAAAACAAATAAACAAAATATTTAAAAAATACTGAGTTCTTCTTGTGTTGGCTATATAATACCGATCATGGGGCCTGCCCTTAAGTGTTATTGATATACCCAGTGAGACTCTACTGGAAAAAAAAAACCCTACTTTTTCCTTTCTGAGGAGTTATCAACCGGAGATATCTTTTAGTTTAGGCATGGGGGCTTGGGTTCACTTCTCCTCTCAGTACTGGAGCCCCATCTGGCTTAGACCTCTGCAGGCCCTGTGCATGCTGCCACATTCTCTGTGAGTTCTTATGTATACCAGTCCTGTTGTGTCTAGAAGGCCTTCTTTCTTTGGTGTCTTTCATCTCCACTGGTTCATACAATCTTTCTTCCTTCTTTTCTAGAGTTCTCTGGGCCCTGAGGGGAGGGATTTGTTGGAGACAAGCCATTTATGAATGAGTGTTCCTACGCCTCTCACTTTCTGCACTTTGCCCAGTTGTAGGCCTCTGCATTTGATTCCATTTACTGTAGGAGAGAGCTTCTCTGGTGATGGTCAAGCAAGACCCTGATCTATGAGTATTGCAGAATGTTCTTAGGAGTCATTTTATAGTTGTAGTCCTTTAACAGAACAGTAGTTGGTTTTTCCCTTGGTCCAATTTTAGCTGTTCCTCTCCAAAGTCTCTTCTTCCCTCTTTCCCATCCACTTTCTGGTTTAATCCTCCAGTTCCAGCATCCTCCCATCATCCACAACTATCTAGTCTCTTCTCCCTTTCTAGGGAGATCCTTTTCTCCCCCATAGTCTATACCTAACCTCTGTGGTTATGTGAATCGTAGCATGGTTATTAAGAACTTAACAGCTAATATCCACATTTAAGTGAATACATACCACATTTGTCTTTTTGTGTCTGGATTACCTCACTCAGGAAGATTTTCTTTTTTTTCCCAATTTTTTTTATGTATTCTTTTATTTTTCATTCAAAAAAATTTACACTTCCTCCCCTTCTCCCAGTCCCCTCCTGCTCCCACACTAACCCTCTTCCCTCCCCCTGCTTCCTTAAGAGGGGGCAGGGTACCCTGCCCTGTGGGAAGCCCAAGGCCCTCCCCCATCCATCCTGGCCTAGGAAGGTGTGCATCCATATAGACTAGATTCCCAAAAAGCTAGTACATGCAGAAGAGATAGGTCCCAGTGCCATTATCATTGGCTTCTCAGTCAGCCCCCATTGACAGCCACATTCAGAGATTCAGAGATATGCTTTGATCATATGCTCATTCAGTCCTGGTCCAGCTGGATTTGGTGAGCTCCCATTAGATCAGGCACACTCACTGTCACGGTTGGTGGACCAGCCCCTCACGGTCCCAATTTCCTTGCTCATCTTCTCCCACCTTCTGCTCTTCGACTGGACCTTAGGAGCTCAGTCCATTGCTCTGATGTAAATGTGGGTCTCTGTCTCTATCTCCATGCATCGGATGAAATTTCTATGGTGATGATCAAGATATTCATCAATGTGACTATGGGACAAGGCTAGATCAGTCACCTTCTCCTCTGCTGCCCAAGTACCTAGGTGGGGACATCCCCGTGGACACCTGTGATCCCCTCTAGAGCCAAGACTCTTGCCAATCCTAAAATGACTCCCTTAATGTAGATATCTTATTCCCTTCTCCAATATCCACCCTTCCTCCATCTCCACCCTCTCACTCCCCCAAGCTCTCCCCAGTTCATCCCTTCTCCCTTCTCCCTCCCTCTCTCCCTTTTACCCCTCACCCCTACCTACACCCCTATTCCCATTCCCGTGTAGTTCTGTCTACTTATATACAAATTTCATGATTTCAATTTTTTAACAGCTGAGTGATATTCCATTGTATAAATGTACCACATTTTCTTCATCCATTCATCAAACATTCTTCTTCATTTCCTTTATTTTCTTCCTTAACCATTTGCAGAATGTTTTCTACTCAACTTTGCATGATTGATTTTACACATTGTGTTTCTTTTATGGTGTACTCTGAGAAGTACTGAGGAGGCAGCACTGTTTTAAAGCTTCTCAATTCTTCAAGTTTGCAAAATTTACATTCTTGTACTAATTTCTTTGGAGACAACCTTTTTCTTTTCTCTTTCCTAAAGTGTCTCCTGTGATGTCCTTGTTCACTTAATTGTGAATTTATTTCTGCTGACCTTTCCTGAGGGTTCCTGGCTGTATTCTGTTTTCCTATCTGCTTGATAAAAAAATGCTCAGGGAAATAAAATTTAGGTTCACTCAGTAGGTTATTAACAAAATAAGAGGACATGAAGTTGCAATAGGGTTGGGAAGTGGGAGGAATCTAGGAGGAGTTAAGGTGACGAGTGGGAATGTATATGGTTCAAATACATTGTATGAAATTTTCATGGAATTAATAAAAGACACACTTAAAACCAGAAAACACTAACTAGGTAACACACACACACACACACACACACACACACACACACACACACACACACACACACACACAGAGCATTTAAAAGCAACCAGTTCCCTTTGTTTTATTTAAAAATTTCCCTCAATTTTAGGTAAAAATTGTATTACCATACATGCATACAATAAAACTCACCTCTTCTTTCTCTCCAAATTCCCCCCATAGCCTCAGTGAGTCTTACTTCCCAACTTCATCTGATTTTGAAAATAATTTCACTGGATCCACTTAGTGTGCAAGTATGAAGGACACAGAGCATGGACAACCTCTTAGGGCTAGCATCCCTGAAGGAAACTGACTTTTCTTCCCCCATAAGGCCATAATTGCCGAAATATTTTCAGCAATGGTGGCACTTCATGAATTCATCCATTACCTATTCTGGGACGTTAGCTGGCTTGAACTTACACAGGTCTTGTCCATGTAGTCACAGCTGCTGGGAGAGCAGACTTGATTCTTTAAATGTATACTCATATTTACTTCGTAGTCTAACATTTGATCTCTCCTGAAGAAGGCTCCATGTATGGATGAGGAATTCTGCACTAAAGTTAGCTGAAATGATGTGTGAATATCTGCTAGTGCAGCTTACTCTTTGTAGTATAGCTTAATGCTGTCATTGTTTATTAATGTTTTGTTTAAATGATCTATCCATTAATGAAAATATGATCTTGAAGTATTTAACAATTATTATGTTGACTCCATCTCTCCCTTAAATCTAATAATGTTTCCTTACTTAATTGTGTGCTGCATTGTTGGGGGTATATATGCTTATCATTGCTCTTTTCTCCTATTTAGTTCTTTTTTTAAATCATTATATAGTGGTTCTCCTTTATAGTTGCCTCTTTTTGTCTTTATTTTTTAAAGTTGGCACTTAAAATTTTAACTGACATAAATCTAGCTACTTCTTATTTTTGTTTTGTTTGCTTAGAATATCTTTTTCTTTTTTTTCTTTTTATTATTTTTATTTTTTTTGACAACCTGAGGTTTGATAGAATATCTTTTTCTAATCTTTAATTTTTTACTTTATGTCTTTACTGAACAAGTTTCTTTCAGGTAGACTATTGTTTGCTGGCTTTATCCCTTTGTTTTATTTTAATCCTTTTCATCCTGCTGATTGATGAATTTTATCTTTTATATTCAAGTTTTTTATTAGTGAGAATTTAATCTGATCATTTCATTAAATGTTAACTGTTTTCTGTTTTAATCTTTTTTGGTCTCATCGATCATTTTATGTCTTTTTGACTCGTTCTCTCCTTTGTTTATTTCACTGTGGTTACTGGAATTGATTCTTTTATTTTTCTCTGGCTTATCTGCTTCACAGTGAATTGTATTCTTTCCTCTGCTTCCAGGATGTTGCTTGTCATCTTTTACTTCTAAATGCCCTTAAAACATTTCTTGTAGTGTTAGTACAGTTGTGATTATTTTCTTTAGATTTACTTGTGGTGGAGTGTTTGTTTCTAAATGCTTTCTGAAGGATGGCTTTCAGAACTTTGCATAACTTTGACAAGGATGATAGCTTGTCAAGCATACCTCATGATATGCTTTTTATAACATATCAGGGTAAAAAATTACATCCAATTGGCCCCTTTATGATGCTGATTGAGTATAAATTCTATCAATAAGATTCTAGAACTATAATTTTGCATCAGCAGTCCTGTTCTTTTGAGCATTAAGCATGCAAGTCTTAAAATGAAATTTTCTGGAGGTTGAGTTCTTGTTGGTTCAGTGATGTTCAGTGAATTTTTTAAGATTATTTCAATTACTATCTCCATCTTTAAAATTGTGCTAGTAATAATAAAAGCTTTCTTAGAAGAGTAGTCTCAGGATTACAAGGAATTCATATTAGAAGAGAGCAATGAAGTCATTATCCAATGTCTTTACTCAGTGTGTTGTTTTCAGCATGACTAAACAGAGTTTGTCTTAAGACATGTAGGATCTAGCCTGATTGGCAATAGTTTTGTTTGATAAGAGATAGTCACCTGCTGGTCTAAGTTGCACTACCTTGTTCCAGATGGTGGTTCTATCTATTTCATGTCAACACTTGGATGTTTTCTGGGCCTCTCAGAAGGGCCTTTTCTAGTACTAAGCATAAGTATTCTGTGTTCCCTTACTTCCTTTTCCTCTAGCTTTCCTCAGCTTAGAAAGTAACACCAGTACCTGCCTATTGAATAAAATCAGACACATAAAGGATGTCATGAACTTTTTTCTTTCCTTCACCTCCACATCTAAATCACTATCCCACCAACCATTACTCCATGTACTTTCACACATTGTTATCCCTGCTGCTGCCTGCACTGAAGCACTCTTGTCTTGCCTAGGAGGCTACAACAGCTGCTCTTTCAGTTGTCTTTTTGCCCTGTTTATAATCCATTTTTTCCAGGGAACAGCCAGTGTGAGCTCTGAAAAGAGAAAATCGTATTAGATCTGCCTCCTCCAAAGGTATTCACAGAATTCCAGTTTAAGGAAATAAAAGCTCCATCATTTACAAAATTATTTGTGAGTCCCTATGTCTTTTCTCATCTCAAACTGTTCTTTTCTGTTACATTTCCGCAGTAATGAGGGCTTCCTTCTATTCTTCAAACATGCAAAGTGCTTACACTCTCTTCTCTTCTCTCCTCTTCTCTCCTCTCCTCTCCTCTTCTCTTTTTTCCCTTTCCTTCAATTCCCTTCCCTTCCCTTCTCTCCTCTTCTCTTCTATACATAGTAACCTTAGTGTGGCTTCTTTTTAACATGTATGTTTCATCTCTGGCATGCCCTTTCCTGGGTATTAGTTTAAGCTAGCACCTACTGTGGACTTACATTCTTGTCATAAGTTCTGCAGTCAGCTTAATGTTTATTTAGAATAATTTTATTTCTTATTTTTCTGTCTGTCTTCCTCCATAATTGGAATGCAAGCTCAGTATGTTAGCAAATAAAAAATAATCCCACACATTTATAATGATAAACCTTTTCTTTGCTTATTCTACTTTTTTTTAAAGTTTATGTCTAGCTTAGTGTGACCTGTGTTTGGCACTCAGAAGCAAAACATGTAGTAACTAAATGAATAAGTCAGTCTTTTCAGTTCTACCAAAAAAACCATTCCTTTTAATTTATTTTGTGTATTGGTTTGATAGTCTGGATGAGTTTGTTTAATGTATAAATTTCCATAAATACTGAAATACACATTGTCATCTACAAGAGATTGTTATTGGTATTACTTGTGATAAATAAAATACTTTAGAGCTGAGGCTACCTTAAATCTTGTATCTTGAGTTACAATTTTTTTCTTTAGACGTTCCAGTGAGAATTAAATAGCATTTAAGCTTTGGATGAGAAATGAATATTTCTTGGCTTAATCAGAACTGTTAGGTATTTGAAGCCTTTTTGGATGAGAATTACAATGCATCTGATCAAAATACCCATTTAAGATGTAAATTGTAGAGACAGAATATAAATAATTCACATGGAATGAGTTGATTGGCATCTGTTTCCATTTTTCGTTGTTTCTTCTTAAGCACCACAGTGTTTTTTCTACCCAGAATACAGAAAACAATTTCTTAAAGTCCCCCAGAGACCTACAGAATATGTCAGTGCTTGCACCATAACTTTAGATGTGGCTCATCCTTGTAGTTCATAACAATCAAAATGGGTGACATATGTGGAATTAATAAAGGATTTGGGACAGAGAATTCAGCTCAGTTATCAGAGTGCTTGCTTAGTTTTCAGGAGGCCATGGGTTCAGTACACATCCACACATAAAACTAGATGTTGGGGTGCATGCATGTAATCCAAGTACTTCAGGAGAAAAACACAAGTGGATCAGGAGCTCAAGACCAGCCTTGAAAATTGGATGCCAGCCTTGGATTTATGAGAACCTTTCTAAGAAGCAATAGATAAACATAGATAAACATTAAAATATATTTCAATAAATATGGTACAATTTTTTTTTAAAAAAAGAACAGAATTCTTATCACGGCCAAAGGCAAGTCAGAGCTGGCCCAGCAAAAAATTGGAAGTTTTCCTTATAAAAAAAATTAACAGAAAGTGGAACAGTGCGAGAGCTTTGAGAGGAGGAATCATTCATAGTTTTTGCTGCTACTGTATTCTTACTACAGAAACTGACATTTACAATGTCACAAGGAAGACTGATGAAGTAAGAGAAATGATTCAGCTCTCTTTAGGAAGGAATGTGTTCTCTATATCTGTGGTCACTGAACTAAATAGAGGGAGGGTTAAAACTCATGTTGCTATTGAAAGAAAGCAGTTACAGTATTTACTCATTATAGAAAACATGACTAAACAGCACCTATCACAGGTAGGGAAGGTGTAAGTTCGTGGGCTTCTGCAGCATGATGCCTTAGTTAAATACTTAAATGTAGGTGATGATGTCGATTCCAGGCCAGGGTTCTTCCTCAATCCCACACACTTTCAAAAGTTACCACCTAGACATGATGTCTTCATTTCTCAATTGTTTGTAATTACATGCCAAAGTGATTGCCACCTTATGCTTTGGCTAAAGTATTCAAGTTTTCAAAAATACCACCATTCTTCTTTTGCACATCATTCACTGGAACACCCTGCCTCCTCTTCCACTTTTGAAATAAGGCTTAAACAGCACTTTCTCAACATCTATCCATGACATCACCTTTCTCTGGCTTCACCTGTCTTGTTAGCATCAGTGATCAAAACGTATATTATAAAATTCTTGATCGTTTTAGGTATTCAGATCTGAGGCTAAACTCACTCTGAAGTGAGCTCTTTAAGTCATCCATTTTTTATGAATTTAAATTTCTAGTTTTTTGTGATTAATGTGCTTGTATGCTGAGAGTGTAGAAGGGGTAGGGGTAGGATGAGTCTCAAAATTACGTGGTTTTTCTTAACTAATTGAACTATTTAGTCATTAAATTAATTCTAACCAAGTTTAGGCAACATTTTTAAGTGGCAATTTTAAATATAACAGAGAAGTCACACCTGTTAAATCATTTATTTATTTACTTACTAGTGTGTGTGTGTGTGTATGTGCATGCGCACATGCACATGCACACACAACATGGGAGTTCCCAAGTGCATGTGCCACTGTACATGTGTGCAGATCCAAGTCACATTGGGAGTCAGTGTTTTCCTGATGAGCCCTGTCATCCTGCTCTAATTGTCACCTTCCTGTCATGGGTTCTTCACAAATGAAGAAAAGGTAAAAATGATTGAAAAGGCCATTTGAATCAAATACTGAAAGATTCTGTAGCCAGATTGAGAATTATTAGCTCGATGGTAAGTTTCTTTCACGTGAAACATCCCCCTAAAACGCAGATTTGATTTTGATCCAATTTAAACATTTTCTGTTCAGTAAACAGTTAATATAATATTCAGGTAGAGTTTCTTGTGGTTTGGACAGACCTCTCAAAAGTCAATTTGTAAACCCAGATCTCAGGTGGCAGGATTGAGGAGTTTTATGGCCCATTCAGAGGCTGGTAGAGCATTCTTACGTCATGGGTGGCATGCCACCAAAGAGTATTGTGGGATCTCTCGGCTTCTTGATTTCAGATGCATATGCTTCAAGAAAAGTTTCTTCCCTAGTTTGTCATCCTTGTCAGCAACCCAAACCAATGAGACTGCCCAACCTTGAAATGAATATCCAGACCTACAAAGTTAAACTTTACCTTGATGACTAATACAAATCCTACACTTTAAATGTTTCCTCTTAAGTAACTATGTAACCTATCATTTTCGTGGATAAATAACACAAAACCATGACTGATTGATTATATTAATTACAGTTTCCCTTTCCACCACATCACCATCATATCTATAAATCTGTGTATAATCTGGCATCATGGAGGTTTAGCCTTTCATCGTACATCTAAGAAGGATTCTACAGTAGAACCATATCGGGAGTAAAGGGAACCAAAGGTAAAAGCAAATGAAAGACTGATAATGAGAAGAAAATAGAGCGCCATGTATTTTACATCTTAATCATGGACTCTAGTTGTCCATGAATTGTCAACTTTTGTCTTAAAATGAAAGAAACAGTTGAAGACTGGGGAATTTAATATAAAAATAATTTCATAATAACAATATTTAGACATAATAGGAGTAGGATTTGCTTAGAACCATACCTATAACTAACCTAAGATTCAGGTTTTAAAAAATTGTAGTAAGAAATTTTGATATCTTAGTCCCTTCAGAGTAAAGCATATATTCATTTTACCATATGCTTAAGATAATAATCATTCATTTATACAATTCAGTTTTATATTCCCTTCATAAATATGAAAATTTAAGAAACAAATTAGAATTTATACTGTCTTAACATTTTCTGTTCTTTCATGTTAGGCTTGTGTGTGGTTTTCTACATTAGGATGTTGAATTTATTATAATTCACTTTGTAAAATATTGCTGTTAAAAATCTAGCATGTATATTTGAATGATACCAGAGTCTCACAGTGAAATTATTTCATCAAAATCTTTTCATAAGCCATTCACTATTACTGGAATCTGGTTTTATGCATGACATTCATTTGACATAATGTAGACTTCCATTCTGATTCACTATAAATGGAATTTTATTATATGTGACTCCACCATAAGTTGGTTCTAGAACCATTGACATTTAGCAGAGTTGCAGATCTTAGTTCTTTGTGTATTGTGCATTAATGTGTATTATGTGTACTTTCTGTTTTAAATAAGTGACCATTGATTTACATAGTTGTTACATGAGCGAGTTCTGTTTAAACTTCATTGTGTAATTTCACAGAGACTTGATTTTTTTATTTCTGAAATCATTCAAAAAATATTTTGTAGTGTAGTTGCAATTTTTGTATAAAAATGAAATAAATTATGATTATAAATTTTCTTAAAGCCTCTGTGGATCTTAGAATGTAATTGTAGCTTTTCACAATATTCTTTTATTCCATACTTTTAAAAATCAAAACTTTTGTAGGCAATTAAGTATTATGGGCTTGGGATGTAGCTCACTTGGTAGAATAACTGATTAGCATGCAAAAAGTCCTGGGTTTAACCCCCAACAACATATAAATTGTACATTGTGGTCTATGCCTCTTATTCCATTCTAATAGTTCAATACAAGCCAGGTTGTATTATGCCCTGCCTCATAAAACATGAAGTATTTTTGCTTGTGATATCTATCTATCTATCTATCTATCTATCTATCTATCTATCTATCTATCTATCTATCTATCTATCTATCAGTTTTCCCCCAAGCTTAAGGGACAGAGATTACTGGGAGTAGAATCTTTCCCTAGATTATATATTTTGGGAATGTAATGTTCAAGATGTTGCTCTGTAGACCAAGGGAGGAAATCTGTGTTGAAGGAGGCAACAAAAGAAAAGATAAACAAAATGGTCTTGATTTTGAAAGGTTGATGCTAGGATCTCCTACATTCCCAGAAGGCACACACTTGCCAATAATCTTTTTCATTTATTTATTTATTTATTTGGCTTAAAAGAACCTTACAGTGCGGTACCAGCAGGGGCATTTGCCTTGTAATTAGGTTAATGCTGTCAGTTCTGGAACCATTTCTTCAAGCGTCTGAGATCAGAGACCAAAGCCCAAGACACATCTACTCAGTCCACCACAATAAGAACTCGGTAAAATCATCCACATCAATAACACCCCCTAGCACTCTGTGTCAGAACTGTATGTACCACAGCTCTCCATTTTTTTCCTGATCTGGAGAGAAAAGGGTCACCAAGTTAGTAACTCCCTTGAAAGAGAGTTTTCTGTCATCAGTATGCCACCCACAGCCTCCGTTCTTCAACTTATTCTGAGAGAATCTTCTTCCTAACTTACAGCAGCAGATCGGGTGCAGAAATGCCCTTGATGCAGGTTGAAATAAGCATTCTTAATTTCCAGCAACATGATTTCCCTTCCCCTCTTTCTCCCCAGCTAGCAATATGTAGGAGTTGAGTTTCCTGCCGAGTTTTTCAGCATTATTGTCAGGTCAAAAACCAAGCATAGTAACAGGAAGCGTGCTATTCTGCATCTAGAAGCCAGAGCATAATAAACAATGTTAATTTAGCTAAAAGAAAGACAGCTGCTTGCGATTACTCTTCTTGCATATGTGTGGGAGTTAACAGAATAGTGTCTCTTTTCCAAATTATGCATGGTTTTCATTTGCTTATATGTGAAATTTAATTGAAGGAATTAGGAAGCTGAATGAAATAATGAGCTGTTTGGAAGGAAACTGGGCTATTGCTGTTCACTTAGATGCATGGTTGTATGAAGTCCTAGAAACCAGACAATCCCCAAATCTTTCTTATTGAATGTTGTATTCTGGGTTATTGTTCCTGTGAAAAACATAGAAAATCATTCTACTTTTCAAATTAACCTTTTTGGTAACTATTATTTAGAGCCCTGGTCTAGCTAATGACTTACAGTTGAATCACTGTTACTTCTAATACGTGATTTGACAATTGTTTAGATGATACACATATATGCAGAGCATTGTTGCAAAATAAAGTTTGTGTATTGAGTCTAAAGCTCTTGTCTCCACTTGGCTTTGATTACTTCTTACTACTTTTTCTTCTCTCTAAGGGGTAGTACCCGGAATGTGCCAGACAGTCTATTCATGTACTCCCAGCTATTCTTGAGGTTCACTGAGAACTCAGACTGCTGCGATTATGTCTCCACAACAGGGCAGGCAGCTGCTCTGGATTGTGGGATACTTACAATGTCACAAAAGCATGGTTTCTGACTTAAATTAACCCTGTGAGAGTTAGTTTATATCTAATAAAATTTGGTTAAAAATGTAAAGGCCTATGGTTTTGACAGCACATTCACCCATTTAAACACTAGCACACTCAAGAAGGAGAACATTTCCTTTTCCCAGGGACTCCTCCTTGACCCTTTGAAGTGTCCTATTATATCCTCCACATTTCAGTCTGATTATGTTTTATTTGTTCTGGAATTTCCAAAACCAGAGCCATCCAATTCTGTATTTCTTAGGGTCTTCCTTTTTTTGACTAATTTGATAAATTCTTTTAAAAGGTTATGATTTATAGTCATAAATGTTTGTTCCTTCTAACTTCCAAGAGTTTTCTATGTACAAATATACCTTAATTTTGAATATGCATATTGGTGACATATACACATACTGACTGTACTTTTAAACCAATTCAAATAAAGTTGATATTCACAATTATTTTGTAGACATAGGCCTTCATTTCTCCTATTTAGAAGTAAAACTCGTGGATATCATTTAAGATTTTTTTAAAGAGAAACTTGTTTTTGAAAACCAACACATGATGATAGTCGAGAGTTACGTACCTATGAATAGCAATATATATGGTTGATAAGCTAAAATATTGGGTAATGAATGAAACCATAACTATTATTTCTTTTACATTTTGACCCTTTTTATATAATTTTGAAATGGATCAGTAAAACGTTGTTTTATATGGAAAGATTTTATCTTTATAAAGGACTGACAAAACTAATACTTCTTTAAATATTCTGCTAAGTTATATGTTACAAAATGAATATACAGTAATTTTTAAAGTGTGTATGCCACGGTGCTCAGTTGGAGGTCATAGGACAATATCCAAGGCTTGGTTCTTTGTTCCCATTGTGTTGGTTCTAATGATGAAAAGCAGGGCCATCAAGCCTGACGACCTTTACCTGCTGGGCCATCTCACTGCCCTAAATAAATGTGTAAATGTATTTTGTTTAATTTCTTTTTGTCTACTTTACATGTATTATTCTCCCAGATTAGGCAATGGAATGGTATAAAAGACAGAAAATAGATTCCCCTATTAAATAGGAATGCTTGGAACCAAGCGCTGTAAGTAAGAAAAGAGATTTGCAATGCAGATACAAATATGAAAAAGGTATCATTTTCTACTTCCAGAATTATATTAGTAGAGAAAAGTAAATGTATCTATATAATGAGGTAAACACAGCAACAATGTATATGGAGAGGGTTTTAATAAGGTTATTAAAGTGTCTTTAGATTCTAAGGGAGAGGAATTTTCATTTCATAGGAATAGGGACAGTATTACAAAGGAAATGCCATTTGTACAGAGTCCAATAGATGAACAGAATTAAGATGGGCAGACTAGGAACAAAGTAACACAGGAAGAAGGAAGAGAAGGAATAGTGAGTTGTGGGGTGTGAATAATGAGACAGACAGATAAATTAAGTTGAGCCTGACAACCTGAGAGACAGAACTCTCGAAATTAAAATAAAAATCCAAACTTGAATTTAGATTTATTACTATTCTAGTTTGTAATGAAATCTATCATGAAAGAAGAAAAACTCAAAATAATTTCAAATGTTAGTTTTAACTATGGGAATGTGTGTGTGTATTGGGCACATAAGTGCACATACCCAAGAAAGCTAGGAAAGTGGGTCAGGTCCCCTGAATCTGAAGTTGCAGGTAGTCGTGAGCTGCCTGACTTGGATGTAGGGAATACTTTCTTCTTTCCACACTATCTCTCCAGTCCTCAATATCATTTATAAATATTTGATTAGTGTATTAATTGCATATGCTAATGCATGATTTTTCAGTATATGCATATAATATGATAGGATCAAATTCTGCCTCATTTTATCTATGCCACACTATGGTAACACTCTAATTCTGGTAGTCCCTCTTCCACCTGAAACTCAGCATTGTTTTTCCTCCACATACAAAAGGAAACATGTAGTGTTCCTTCTGAGTCTGGAAAATTTGAGCAGGCAGGTGGTGAAAGGTGGGTCTACTTATATGTTTTTCGTGTGGTATGAAGACATAGTTCCTAGTTTTAACAATGCCTAGAAGCTATGCAAAAAATAATTACTATACAGGCAATTCTTTGTTTTTGTTTTTTTTCATATACTTTTATTTTTTTTCATTCAAAAAATTTTACATTTCCTCCCCTCTCCCAGTCCCCTCCTGCTCCCCCCTACCACTACTCCCTCCCCCTGCTTCCTTAAAAGAGGGCATGGTACTCTGCCTTGTGGGAAGTCCAAGGCCCTCCCTGCTCCATCCCGGCCTAGGAAGGTGTGCATCCAAATAGACTAGGTTCCCAAAAAGATAATACATGCAGAAGAGATAGGTTCCAGTGTCATTGTTGATGGCTTCTCAGTCTGTCCCCATTGGCAACCACATTCAGAGAGTCTGATTTGATCATATGCTCGTTCAGTCCCGGTCCAGCTGGATTTGGTGAGCTCCCATTAGATCAGGCACACTGTCTCAGTTGGTGGGCCAGCCCCTCATGGTCCTAACTTCCTTGCTCATCTTCTCCTACCTACTACTCATCGACTGGAACTTGAGAGCTCAGTCCATTGCTCTGATGTGAATGTGGGTCTCCTTCTCTATCTCCATCCATCTGGCGAAATTTCTATGATGATGATCAAGATATTCATCAATGTGACTATGGGACAAGGCTAGTTCAGGCACCCTCTCCTCTGCTGCCCAAGTACCTAGCTAGGGACATCCCCATGGACACCTGGGATCCCCTCTAGAGCCAAGTATCTTGCCAATCCTAAAATGACTCCCTTAATGTAGATATCTTATTCCCTTCTCCAATATCCACCTTTCCTCCATCTCCATCCTCTCACTCCCCCAAGCTCTCCCCAGTCCTTCCCTTCTCCCTTCTCCTTCCCCCTTTCCCCTTCTGCCACCCCCTACCTCCACCCCTATCCCACCACCATCCTTCCAACTTTTCCTGGCGATCTTGTTTGCTTCCAATTTCCAGGAGGATCTATATATGTTTTTCTTTGGTTTCCCTTCCTATTTGGCTTCTCTAGGCTTGTGAGCTATAAGCTTAGTGTCTAGAGTCTACTAATGAGTGAGTACATACCATAATCGTTTTTGGGGGGTTTGGATTACCTCACTCAGGATAATGTTTTCTATTTCCATCCATTTGCATGCAAAATTCAAGATGTCATTGTTTTTTACCGCTGAGTAGTATTCTAATGTGTATATATTCCACACTTTCTTGATCCATTCTTCCATTGAGGGGCACCTAGGTTGTTTCCAGGTTCTGGCTATTACAAATAATGCTGCTATGAACATAGTTGAACAAATGCTTTTGTAGTATGATTGGGCTTCTCTTAGGTATATT
>PVIU01028872.1:0-18352 GCA_004026605.1 Ondatra zibethicus
CAGCCTGTGGGGAAGGCAGGAGTGGAGCAGTAGGGCTTGCTATGATGGAGGTCACACTGGACCTGCCAACTCTGTGCCTGGCCACTGAGCCCACTCTCTTTTATTTTATCTCAGTTCTGTTAACAGCCCGAGCACCTGTGTCCTGAACCTTTCCCTATTCTCCATAAGCACTCAGTTGTGCTTGCAGCAGGTGTGATGGAAGGTCTTGCTACTGAGTTAACTTGAATGGAGAGGAAACTGAGGGAAACCAAGGGTGACTGCCTTGATCAGAGTCCTACATCATTAATTTCAAGGATCAGAAACATAAATGTCAAAATCTAGCCTTTTCTTTTTTAATTATAATGCTGTTTGGCCTTTTATCTCAGTCTTCTTATTAACTAACTCTAATATCCTAAATTAACCCTTTTTTTTATTACTCTGTGTATCGCCAAAAGGCTGTGACTTACTAGGTAAGGTTCTGGCATCTGGCTCCATCAGGAGCTACATGGAATCTCTTTGACTCTGAATACTCTCTCTATATATCTAGCCCAGCCTGGCTATCTTCTGCCCTATCATAGGCCAAAGCAGCTTTATTCATTAACCAATAAAATCAACACATAGATAAAAGGACATCCCACCTCATCTCCCCTTTTCTGTCTAATTAAAAAGGAAGGTTTTGATTTTAACATAGTAAAATTACATATAAAAAACAGTGACGAAGCAAGAATTGTAGTTACCCTATTTAGTCCATTTACATTTGGCAAATTAAGGGAACTACTCCACCATCCTTTCTATCTTTGTGAGTATCTAATCTATCCTTTATCATAACTAAGAAAAACTATTATTATCACTATCTAGTCTTCAACTCCATCAAAGACCCCAGAATGATATAATTTTACCTAATTAAACAGGAAGTACAATCAAGCCACTTCTAAAACTCTAGACTTGACAGAGACATCTTGCTGCCTGGACAGTCACCCTATGTTCTTCTGTAATATTGGGGCATCCATCTTCAGCCTACAGGTCCATTCATTGTATCTGGCAGACTTTTCCATGAAGCAGGAAATTTGAAGATTTGTTTTGCCTTGTACTAGCAATGTTCATCAGTTACTTTCTTCTTCTGTGTTCTGCACAATGTCTGGCAATTTCTTCTGTGAAGCAGGAACGCTGAAGGATCATCCCATATTTTGAAAAGTTTAGCAGTCACTTTTCTGTGGGTCCTGCATATCCAGTTCATTCAGCATACCATAATTTAGCAGTCCAGGCAAAAGAAGTTTCTTGTCCAAATGGCAAGACTTGTCACATTGAAGGCAAATTCCATAACGAGTTTCTTCTAAGCCCTTAAACCTCTCTTAAGTATTTGGTGCTGCCAGAAGTAGACATGTCTCACTGCTGAGAAAAGTCTAAGTTCTTAAAACATTTTATATGCCATATTCCATAGGCCTTTGAAGAGTTGAAGATTATCTCTCTAACTGAAATATATCTTTCTATATCTAGAAAATCTAACTAACATCACTGCACTTTGACTATTATAGATTACTATCTATAAACATGTATTTTTAATTATATTACATTTTAAATGATCTGCACAAACACAATACCTTAAAGAAGAGCATAAATACATATACACAGTATAACAATATTGACCTTAAATTTGTATCAATAGACCAAGATCCATATTGATGCATAGTATTCATCTCTATATCATATCTCCCACCCCTTTTTTAGAAAGAGGTTGACTATGACCATTTAACAATTTATAATCAACCCCCTTTAAATGAAAACAAACATTTATAAACTATCATTTTGGGAATTTGGGCATAGTTTTCTCCAAACTGCTTCCTGGTGTTTATTGGACAAAGTATTTTTAGAGTTCACAGAGACCTTTCAGGGCTGTTGTTCCATCAAACCACATAAGCCTGGAAAAAATCCACAGGTTCTCATCTTCTGTGGAAACAAGATCAGGACCTCTTTTCCAAAGTGACATATCCTTAGTCTCAAATTTTGAAGTCAAGATACCTTTAAAACATATATGTTGGCTAGCTTAGCAGCCTGCACAATGAAATTTCTCTCTGTACTTAGCTCATTCACACTCAAAAAATTCAAAGAAAACACAATAATATACATAATCAAGCCTTTTTGTATATTTTCCATCTTTACATGGCTTCTTTTTCACTCTATTACTTTTTAATATTTAATTTATAATCTTTACTCCTTTAATCTGTGATTATCTGGTCTAGGAGGTCCTTTTGTATTTGTATTGTTTTTATTGGTTGAATAAAAAAGCTGCCTTGGCCTTTTAATAGGGCAGGACTTAGATAGGCAGGGAAAAGAGAACTGAATGCTGGGAGAAAGAGGCAGGCGAGAGAGCTGCCATAAAGTTGCCAGGTCAGATATGCTGAATCTTTCCTGGTAAGCCACGACCTCGTGATGACATACAGATTATTAAAAATGGGTTAAATCAAGATGTGAGAGTTAGCCAATAAGAGGCTAAAACTAATGGGCCAGGCAGTAATTTAATTAATACAATTTCTGTGCAATTATTTCAGGTATAAGTTAGCTGGGTGGCAGGATGCAGTCCACTGCTTCTCTTACTACAATTATCTGTATTTTTATCACTATATATCAGCTTTTTCTTCTCTCTCCCAAGCCTACATACATTTTGTAAGCACTGTGTCTCATTTAGTGGTCATTTGTGTCTGAATCTGTCCTATTGTGTATCTGAAATCCTTTTCTGACACAGAACATTTTTAAATGGTAAGCAGAGTGCTTGTGGCATCCCTAGTTGCTGACTCCACCTATCTTGGCCTTTCAATATGCCAGAGGTACATTTACCACCAGCTCTAGGACGTTTGGGTGAAAGCCTTGCTCACCACCTCAACTCTGGGAGGCACCATGCATCAGATAAACCCTTTTTGTATGAGTCAAAGTTAAATCTGCCATTCAGCATGCTGTACGGTCTGGAAAAATCTCCATGAATGGCGATGGGAATCTGCCATGCTTGTGCACACCTAGCAGACCCCATCCAGCTGCTTGCCCTGGCGGGAGTGCTGAGCAGCATGATGCTCTCAGCTACTTTCCTCCTAACCCTGAGCGGGCATACAAGCACCTAGATCCAAAGTGTGTAGCTGGCCACATGTGTTAGCCCCAAATGTATGGGCACCATTTTGTAAGCTGAGGCTGCTCATTTGTTTCCCAACTGCTCAGACACAAATAATCACATTGAAACTACATTAACTACAACACTGTTTGGCATATTAGCTCAGTCTTCTTATTAACTAACTCTAATAAATTAAATTAACCCATTTCAATTATTCTGTGTATTGCCACAAGACTTCGGCTTACCAGGTGAGGTTCCAACATCTGGCTCCTTTGGGAGCTACATAGCATCTCTTTGACTCTGCCTATTCTCTCTATATATATCACTTCCAGACTGGCTATATTCTGCCCTACTATAGACCAAAGCAGTTTTATTCATTAACCAATAAAAGCAACACATGTACAAAAGGACACCCACATCAACTCATGGAGGTGGCAGTACATCTTGGAACTGTGCTTTCCCTGAGACTCCTCCTCACCAGGGACCACTTGACCCTTTCCCTTCAGTATCTGCCTTTGCCACCAGCTTTCAGTTCTCGTTAATCTTTGTTTTGTTATTTTTAATTATTTTTATTGAGCTATGTATTTTTCCCTGCTCCCCTCGTCTCATTCCCCCTCTCCTTCTACCCTCTCCTATGATTCCCACACTCACAGTTTACTCAGGAGATCTTCTCTTTTTCTGCTTCCCATGTATATTAGATCTAATGTTTCTCTTAGGGTCCTCATTGGTGTCTAGGTTCTCTGGGATTGTGAATTGTAGGCTATTTGTTCTTTGCTTTATGTCTAAAAGCCACTTATGAGTGAATTGAGTACATATTATATTTGTCTTTCTGGTCTGGGTTACATCACTCAGTATGAGGTTTTCTAGATCCATCCACTTGCCTGTAAATTTCAAGATATCATTATTTTTTCCACAGTGTAGTAATCCAATGTATAAATATGCCACATCTTCTTTATCCATTCTTTGTTTAAGGGGCATTTATTTGTTTCCAGGTTCTGACTATGACAAATAATGCTGCTATGAATATGGTTGAACATTTATCTTTGTGGTATGATTGACTATCTTTTGGGTATATACCCAAAAGTGGTATTGCTGGTTCTTGAGGTAAGTTGTTTCCTAATTTTCTGAGAAATTGCCATATTGACTTCCAAAGTGGCTCCACCAATTTGCACTCCCACCAGCTGTGGAGGAATGTTCCCATTACCCACATCCTTTCCAGCATAAATTGTCATCAGTGTTTTTGATCTTCGCCATTCTTACAGGTATAAGATGGAATCTCAGAGTTATTTTGATTTACATTTCTCTTATAGCTAAGGATGTTGAGCATTTCCTTAAATGTATTTCAACCATTTGATATTCATCTGTTTTGAGTTCTCTGTTAAGTTCTGCACCCCATTTTTTTATTGGATGATTTGTTCTTTTGATGACCAGTTTCTTGAGTTCCTTATATATTTTGGAGATCAGCCCTCTGTCTGATGTGGAGTTGGTGAAGATCTTTTCCCATTCTGTAGGCTGCTGTTTTGTCTTATTGACCATAGCCTCTGTTTTACAGAAGCTTCTCAGCAGCAGGAGATCCCATTTATTAATTGTTTTTCTCAGTGTCTATGCTACTGGAGTTATATTTAGGAAGTGGTCTCCTGTGCCAATGCATTCAAGTGTACTTCCCACTTTCTCTTCTACCACACTGAGTGTGGTTGGTTTTCTGTTGAGATCTTTGATCCATTTGGACTTGAGTTTTTTGTTTGGTGATAGATATGGACCTGTTTGCATTCTTCTACATGTTGATATTCAGTTATTCCAATAGCAATTCTTTGTCAAAAATCAGGTGTTTGAAGGTATGTAGATTGACATCCAGGTCTTTGATTCAGTTGCATTGCTTCTCCTGTCTGTTTTCATTCCATACCAGACTTTTTTCAGTATCATAGTTCTGTAGTAGAGTTTGAAGTCAAAGATAGTTATGCCTTCAGAAGTTCCTCTATTGTACAGGATTGTTTTGGCTATCTTGGATTTTTTGCTTTTCCATATGAAGTTGAGAATTGTTCTTTCAAGGCCTGTGAAGGATTTTGCTGGGTGTTGCATTGAATCTGTAGATTGCTTTTGGTAAGATTGCCATTTTTACTATGCTAATTCTACCTACCAAAGAGCATGGGAGAGCTTTCCATTTTCTTGTGTCTTCTTCAATTTCTTTCTTCAAAGATTTAAAGTTCTTGTTATACAGGTCTTCCGCTTGTTTGGCTAGAGTTACTCCAAGATATTTATGCTATTTGTGGCTATTGTGAAGGGTGATAGTTCTCTGATTTTTTTCTAAACCCATTTATCATCTTTGTAAAGGAGGGATACTGATTTTATTTTTAGTTAATCTTGAATCCTGCTACATCACTGAAGTTGTTTATGAGTTGTAGAAGTTCCTTGGTAAAGTTTTGGGGGTCACTTATATAAACTACTATATCATAAGCAAATAGAGAGAGTTTGATTTCTTCTTTTCCTATTTGTATCCCTTTGATCTCCTATTGTCTTATTGCTCTAGCTAGATTCTCAAGTACTATATTGAATAGATATGAAGATAATGGACAACCTTGTCTTCTTCCTAATTTCAGTGGATTGCTTTGAGCTTCTCTCCATTTAATTTGATGTTGTCTGTTGGCTTGCTATATGTATATTGCCTTTATTATGTTTAGTTATGTTCCTTGTATCCCTGCTTTCTCCAAGACCTTTACCAGGTCTTTGTATTTTTCAAAGGCTTTTTCATCATCTAATGAGATGACCATGTGGGTTTTTTTTAATCAGTTTATTTATATAGTCGATTACAGATTTTTGTATGTTGAACCATCCCTGCATCTCTGGGATGAAGCCTACTTGGTCATGGTGAGGAATTTTTCTAATGTGTTCTTGGATCTGGTTTGCCAGTATTTTATTGAGTATTTTTGCATTAATATTCATGAGTGAGATTGACCTCTAATTCTCTTTCTTAGTCATGTCTTTGTATTTATTGGGCATCAGTGTAATTGTAGCCTCATAAAAAGAGTTTGGCAATGTTTCTCCTGTTTCTCTTGTGTTGAGCAATTTGAGGAGTATTAGTGTTAGTTCTTTTTTGAAAATCTTGTAGAATTCTGTGCTGAAGCCATCTGGTCCTGGGCTTTTGGGGGGGGGGGTGGGAGACTTTTGAGAACTGTTTTTATTTTATTAGCAGTTATAGGTATACTTAATTTGCTTATCTGATCTTGGTTTAATTTTGGTAAGTGATATTTATCCAAAAAATTGTACATTTCCTTTCATTTCCAATTTTGTGAAATACAGGTTTTTGAAATAGGACCTGATGATTCTCTGGATTTCCTCCATGTCTGTTGTTATGTCCCCATTTTCATTTCTGATTTAGTTAATTTGGATATCCTCTCTCTGCCTTTTGGTTAGTTTGGAATAAGGTTTATCTATTTTGTTGCTTTTTTGAAGAGTCAACTCTTTGTCTTATTGATTCTTTGTATTGTTTTTTGTTTCTGTTTTGTTAAGTTCAGCTCTCAATTTGATTACTTCCTGCTCTCTAGTTCTGCTGGGTGTGTTTACTTCTTTTTGTTCTAGAGTTTTCAGGTGTTCTGTTAACTCACCAGTGTTTGATTTTTCCAGCTTCTTTATGTAAGCATTTAGTGCTATGAACTTTCCTCTTCAGAGTGCTTTCATTGTGCCCCATAAATTTGGGCATGTTCTGTGGTCATTTTCATGGAATTTTAGGAAGCCTTTACCCTTGGTGATTCAGGTGAGCACTGTTTAATTTCCGTGTGTTTGTGGGCTTTCCGAAATTAGTGTTTCTTTTGAAGTCCAATTATAAGTCATGGTGATCCGATAAGATACATGTGGTTATTCCACTTTTTTTTGTATCTGTTGAGGTCTGCTTTGTTGCCAAGTATGTGGCCAAATTTTAAGAAGGTTCTATGAGGTACTGAGAAGAAGGTATATTCTTTTATGTTTGATTGGGATGTTCTATAGATGTTGGTTAAGTCCATTTGAGTCATAATATCTGTTAATTCCCTTATTTCTCTGTTAAGTTTTGTTGGACCCTAAAGCCCAATCACCGAGGAGGAGTCGCCCCAAGAGACCACTCTCACACTGCATTTGATGTAAAAGCAAGAGGATTTTTATTCTGCCGTGACAGGGTCCCTCAGCCTTGGAGCTGAAGGACTCTGACTGGTTATCACAAGCTACTTTTAAAGCAAATAGCCACAGAAACAAGGGGGAAAACTCGGGGGCTGTTTTCCAACTATTAGGATTGGCTTATTCAAAGGGCTACTAACAATGATTGGTCTGAGCCAGGGTGGGAGAGCGATTGCCAGATCAGGCGAGGTAAGGGGGGACATCTGAGGGTCATCCTGACCCTATTGCAGGAACTGAGTCAAAACATCTGTGGGTTACCTTGTCCTAATTCCAGGAATGGAGCTCTATTTGGAGAACATCCACAAGGACACAGGGAGATGGAAAGTCCCCAAAATTCCAGTACGTGCATGTGTAGTTGTTAGATTCCCGATTCCCAAGGGGGGGGAGCAGTAATGCTAAGAGGCCTCAGAAATGTCCTAAAGTCCTTCAGTTTCTGTCTGGCAGACCTGTCCAGTAGTGAGAATGGAGTGTTGAAGTCTCCCACTATTAGTTTGTTGGGTTTAATGTGTGATTTAAGCTTTAGAATTGTTTCTTTTACATTAGAGGGTGCCCTTGTATTTGGGACATAGACATTCATTGCTGAGATTTCCTCTTGATGGATTTTTTTCCTGTAACTAATATGTAATGTCCTTCTTTGTCTCTTTTAGTTTTAAATCTATTTTGTTAGATATTAGGATAACTGGTGGCTGCCTGGCTTCTTTCCCCAAGTGTGTCCTCATCTATCTCTTTATTCTCTTCTCCCCTCTCTCATTCTTCAAAGCCTAGATTTCTTCTCCTATTTATTCTCTCTGCCTTTCAGCCACAACCATCCCTCTTCTGCCTAATTATTGGCCATTCAACTTTTTATTATATCAAACAGGTGTGTTACACAGGCAAGGCGAATCAGATGTACACAGCTTTACATAATTAAACCCACATCCTTACATTGGTAAAGAAATGCAGCACAAACAATGTAACCCATCTTTACATAGTTAAAATAATATTCCACAACATTTCTGAGCCTTTTAAAACCTGTTAGAAGGGCTGGAGAGATGGCTCAGAGGTTAAGAAGCACAGGCTGCTCTTCCAGAAGTTCTGAGTTGAATTCCCTGCAACCACATGTTGGTTCACAGCCACCCATAATGAGATCTGATTCCCTCTTCTGGCTTTCATGTATACATGCAGGCAGAATAGTATATACATAATAAAAAATAAATCTTTAAAAATAATAAATAATCGAAATGTATAACAAGAGATGGAATTTAAATCTGATCTAGGCCTTCAGGATTCCAAGAGTACACCACTGAGCAACCCTGATGATGTATGGAGGCAGAAAGACACTGAACAGTAACCTTGGGAACCCCTGGAGTCTCTACCAGGGACTCAATACTACTGTAATTTACCTGTAATTACTAAAAACAGAAGGGATACATCCCAGTCCCTCAGCCACCATTCTAATGAACAGGACAAAACACTAGCCAAGATGACAACAATTTCCTAGGAATGTCTATCTTCATAGACTGTCCAATACCTTAAAATTTTGACACATGTAATCTTCAAGGATTTCTTCTCAAAGATCATGCAGGGCTCATGAAATAATAGGATGCTGGATGAGGTTTGGCTCGTGTGATTTTAAGTGTTCAGTGAAGCGCTCCATGGGAGGCACAGACAACATGCTCTTCCACAGCAGTTCCTCCACAATATAGACCTGGGAGAAGACTGGAGCAGCATCTCAGCAGATTCTGGGCACCTACTTTACTTTTTATCAAAGGGCATTCACTTCTCCATGAGAAGGACAAGGTCTCAGGACATCTGGCAATTGCAGTGCCTGGAGCATGTTACCTATCTAAGCAGCAAGCTGTCAAGGAATTATCTAAGGTCAAAGGGGAAAGACATTAATGGGGAACACAGAAAGCTCATTATCTGGATTCAGAAATTACTCAAAGACACAAGATCACCTCCCCATCCCTTTCTGCATCAGGTGAACCTGAGTTTGGTTGAATTCCGTGAGCCCTTACCTCAGAATGTCACTGAGAGTTCAAGTGATGACCACAGCCCTGCATGCAGGCGGAACCACATCTGAACTTTTCCAAGAGCTTTGTTCCAGATGGCCTAACACAGCCTCTACTGACTACAGTGTCCCGGGACACTGTCACAGGACAGCCTAACAAAGGTCACAGATGGTGTCAGGAACATCAAGGACACTCCAACACCTCACAGAATCTTCGCTTGTTTGCCTCGTTCACTCATTCATTCTTTAAACATGGATTTAGCACACATTGGCCTTGAAATCTCCATGTAGCTGAGGAGGACTAGGTAAAGATATCCTGTTTGAAATGATATTTGAATGCCAGACCTTGTTTGTATGTAGGGCCTTGGATATTTTCTATTGAGCCTGTGTCTTGCTGAGTAGCCTAAGAATTTCAGGAATCTGGGAAATCCTCCTGCCTCAGCCTCCTGAGAGGGGATTAAGGGCTCCTGGTTAAGCTCTCCTTCCCTAGCCTCCTCCCTCTTCCCCAGGTCTATACTGTGGAGGAGCTGCTGTGGAAGGGTGTGTCGTCTGCCCCACCACGGAGAGCTTCACTGAACACTTTAAAGTCACGTGAGCAAAACCTCACTGAATATCCTCCTATTTCATGGATCCTGCATGATCTTGAGAAGAAATAAAGCCGGGTGGTAGTGACCCACGCCTTTAATCCCAGCATTCAGGAGGAAGAGGCAGGTGGATCTCTGTGAGTTAATTGCCAGCCTGGTCTACAAGAGCTAGTTCCAGGACAGGCTCCAGAGTTACAGCAAACTCCTGTTTCAGAAAAAAAGAACAAAAAATCAGAAAAGAAAGAAATCCTAGTAGACTACATGTGCCCAAATCTTAAGGTTTGGACAATCTATGCATACAGAGTTTTCTGTCTAATTTCTGTCCTATTTTGGAGTTTTGTTTTTTCTATTCATTGGGAAAGATGGGTGAGAAACTGGAATGTATACTTTCTGTTTTCAGTAATTACAGATGAACTCCAGTAGCACTGAGTCCCCAGTAGAGACTCCAGAGGTTCCCCAGGTAGGGCTGGCAGGCAGAGAGAATAAGTAGGAGGAGAACTCTAGGCTCCAGGAGAACAAGAGAAAGGAGAAGGGAGAGAGGAGGAAAAAGGGGACATGCCTTGGACAAGAAGCCAGACAGCCACCAGACAGACAGACATGAGAAGCAATGAAAGTCAGATATACAGAAGGAAAGAAAAATAAAAAGCCTGAGGCCAAAGGTAGATGAAGAGAAACAAATTAATTTAAGTTGAAAGAGCTAGCCAGAAACGAGCTTGAGGTAGGCTGAGCATTCATAACTAAAGAGAAGTCTCCATGTCATGATTTGGAAACTGGTTGGTGGCGTAAAGAAAGTCTAATAAGGAATAATTAGCAAAATGTGTATCTAGCAGGTTTAAATATAGTATGTAATGGGTAGATGAGATTCTGCCTGGTTCCATGTGTAGTCAAGCATGGTCCTCCTGTAGAAACTTGGCAGTATAAATACAGTCAACGAAATAAATGCATACAATATGTGAATACCTAGAAAAACAATAAAATACATATTTCTTGGATACTCCAGGATAGTTTTACCCATGTCATTGAGTAATAAGGAATTGAAGGTACAGTAGACTTTCTATATCCTATAGTCTCCCTCCCTCCTACTCTCCCTCCTGCCCCCTTCCACCCTCCCTCCTTCTCTCCAGCCATCTCTCCCATCCCTAGAGAAAGATACCTACATCTACAACACTGTACAACTCTAAGGGTTTGAAAAGAGAGAAAAGGAACCCCTACTTGTCTTTCCTGAGGATCAGAATTGCCAACCCTGACTCAGCACAGTGGCCAGATGCTGGGATCCTCTGGGACAAAGGGAGGAAGAAGGCTTGGACTGTGAAAGGATGGTTGGTTTCAGAGTGCTCATCTGGGAACCAGGGAATCCTCCCTGACATCACAGGTGATGGGTTTTCTTGGAGGAATGGGGATGCTATAATCTCAAGGCTGCTACACAAGAGACACAGGAGAAGGTAAAACCTGTTGTATATTTTGTTTGTGTTCTGAAAAATAAAGCTTGACTGGAGATCAGAGAAGTAGAGCAGCCACTAGTGGATTATTCTCTACATAATCTCGTACCGAATGGGGGCATTTCTGTTTCTAAGAATCTTGAGAGTGAATGGGGGAGACCCCATCTCCACTTGTATTATATGCCTTTCTCCACTTCCCGCTGCTGGGATCAAAGACTTGATTCCCCAGGTGCTGGTATCGAAGGCATCAGATCCTAAGTCCTGGGATCAAAGGTGTGAGCCACCACCCCCTGCTCTGTTTCTCTTTCAGACAGGTTCAATCTGGTATATACCTGGGTGGCCTTGAACTTCTGATCTTCCTGCTTCCTCCCAAGTACTGGGATTAAGGGTGTGTGCCACCCCCATGTGGCATCTATTGTTAACTAGTGACTAGCTCTACCCTCTGACCTCCAGACAAGCTTTGTTTGTCTGAACACAGACAAAATATCACACAACAAAAACCACTGGAGGCTGAGTGTTCATGGGAAGCAGAAGTCATCAGGCCCCTCACAGGGAGGATCTGCCGGGTATAAACACTGTGAGATCATAATCATGGCACCCCCACTCTCCCTGAATCCAGCTAATCCACTGTCCTTCCTGTGTATCATACATAGTCCACTCTGAATGAGTCCAAAATCAATCCCCTTAGGACAACAGGACACACTTTGATAATCACTGCTACTCCAGCACAGGGTTCTTTTACTGAGCTGTTTATTCCAGAGACCTGGAGATTTGCTCCACCTTCTCCATAACATTCAGCACTCCTAGTTCCCTGGTCATTATCACCTTCTTCCTCTTCATTGTTCAGAGCGCCCTCCACCCCAAGTCTGCTGTATTCAACCTCTTTTTGCTCAAATTCCTCCCCTACCTTCATCCCCCAAATACAAGAGGTAGGTCCTGATATTTGATAGTTTGTGACCAGGTCCAGAGCCCCACTGCCCCATTGCAGGACACCCCCATCCTATCCACCAGGTGCCTGTACCTCTCTTTTTCTTTTCCACTATAATCAAGAAATTGACCACAGCCCACTCCTCCATTTATTGTGGATCAATTACCATTTGATAGGGTGATTATTAGGTTACCATGAGACTTTAAAATTTTCCTTCTTAGTTGCCCTATTAAAATGCTAGTCTATTTGAAGGGGCTCACTTGTGGTAGAATCAATGAATTAGTTTGAAGTACTTGGATTTCTGATTTATAAATTGTTATAGGGTCTCTCTTTCTCTTAGTAGTCCAGAATCTACACCCTTAGGATCTTGGGATGCAATTAAAACAATAGTTTATCCTGTTTTGATCCAGACCACACACCTATGTAGGGTGGGTCTGATTCAATCCCACAAGACCTTTATAAGGAGGTGGATCTCCACATGGTCTCAGACTCCAGAAGCCACAGAAGTGAGAGCAGCTCTCCTCCCCACACTCCAGGCTCTGCTGCACACATCAGAGTACAGAGAAGCTCTGGGTCCCCACTCTGTGGAACAGTAGGAAGCCAAGAAGGAAACATGCAGGTGAGACGGGAAAGCCCATTCTGTGTCTTTCTGTGAGGATGGCTGCGTTTTCATGGCTTTTGAAACAGGGTCTTGCAGGTCACCCTGGCTGTTCCGGCATTCATGTTGTGAACCAGGATGGCCAACAACTTGCACTGTGATCCTCACAGCTCTGCTCCGAGAGTGCCAAGGTCACAGGTCTGAGACACTCTGCTCGCTCTCTTTATTGGTCACAGGCATGGCAGGGCTTTGCTCTTCACATCAGGCCAGGCTGGACCTTGATGGGCATTCCTGGCTGGTCTGTAACACCCAGTGATCCCCTTGACTCTGAATCCTGCGAGCTGGAACTCCAAACCCGAGCCGCAATAGCCAGTTTTGTTTCTTTAAATCTATGTCTCATGTATGCTGCAGTGTTGGTCTTAAACTCCCATTGTGGGTTAGAAGGCCTCAAGGACACTCTGCTGTCTACCCCTCCATTCTCATTTATAGGTATGAGGCACTCTCCATGTTTCTCCCTAAGTCATTGTCTCCTTTGACAGAAATTCTCTTTTTGAGCATAGGCTACCCTCAATTGAGCTCCTCCTAACTTTAGGATTATGGGCATCTGATCTGGAGAACATATCTTACTTTTAATTCTGCATGTATTTTAAGATACATGATAAAATGTTGTGCAGGCTAGACTGGTCCCAAGCTTACCATCAATCTTACCCTATGCTCCAGTCTGAATGGAACAAGGGCTGGGATTCAGGACATCCATCATCCAGCCCACACTTTGGTTGATTTCCCTTCTGTCCCTTACTTCTTTCTCTCTGTATGACTTGCCCTCCACAGTCCTTCTATTTCTGTTAATAAACCACAATCTCTCTAAAGGCCAGACTATTCTAGAACTCAAGTGTCCATCTCAATGTAGTCTTAAACACCTACTGGTCCCCTTCCCTCTGTCTCCTCAGGCCTGGGAATACAGTCTTCAACCTGGGTTTTATTTTTTGAAGCATGGTGACATGAGATAGCCTGGGGTTGGCCTATAACTCAGAACTTAGTATAGGCTAAGGCCCAAAGAGTTCTTTTCCAAATCCACCCTTTCTAAGTGCTTAAGGTTAACAAGTAAATCCAGATGTTCAGCCACTAATGTTTTATTTTTTAAGGCTGATCATATACTATACTTCAGACTGGTTCTAGCTTATGGTCTCCTTGATTATTTCTATCTCACAAATGCTGCCATAATGTGTGTTTGAGACAATTGTATAATCCAGTCCCTGTGAATTGCTATTACATGAACATAATCAGAGTAGTTTACTCTTTTGTTGTTTCCGTTCAGAGAGAAGCAGTGGAAGAGGCTGGAATTTCACCAGCTACAGTGGCACTGGCAGAAGAGAGTGGAAACCAGGATGCAGGGGATCCCTCAGGTACCAACTCCTAATGCTTATTTCTGTGTGGGGAAAACATTCTGTCACTTTGTTCCTTCCCAGTTTTTGCTATTTTCCCTAGGTCCCAGGGGGGATACTACAGGGTCACTCTCACTCGCCTCAGCACACTGGGATGTTGGTTGTCAGCCCTGTCTCTCAAGAACTGGGAATGGGTCGAGTTTTGAGCTTCAAATGGGGGACTCCCTCGGTGGTTACTATACTCTAAAAATTCCTCTACATTTTATGACATACTTTTTTTTTTAAAATGTGGACACAGGTATATTCAAAATCCGAGACTTTGCCAAGGGATTTCTATTTCCAATAAAAACATGGAACAAGGTTTCTCTGGACTCTGCAATGATGATTCCCCAAAAATGCACAGATGAGCACACATTTGATATAAAATGCACACATCACACTTCTCTGTTATTGCAGGTCGTTCAGTCAGATCATGGAGTGACTGGGAAATCAGGGTATTCCTGCAGGAGTGGGAAATAGTTGAACAGGAAGTTGGCCTCCCAGGGAGGGAGATCCACAGGAAGTCCAGAGCTGTTTCTCAAAGACTCCATCACAGGGGCCTGAGGAAGAGCTGGAGAAGCTGTTTCCTCCTGTTGCTGAGCCTGCAGGATCTGTACAGGACTCTGTGTAACGAGAGACCAAGGAGCAGACCCTTGTTTTTGCCTCATATAGAGGCTCTGCACAGGATCCTGGGCTCCAGGCACCAACACAGACACTTTGCAGGTTTGTTCTTTTACTCTTTCATCTTATATCCTAGGTAGTGGCATCCATGGGAACAGTTATTCCTCATTCCTAAGAAGAGCAATGAATGACAAGACCACAAAGCACCCACAGCCCCTGCATGAGCAGGAAGAACATGCCATTCCTCAGGATGTGCTAATTCTCTGAGGCCCGCGGGATTGATTTGACGCTTGTTCATAATATAAATATGCTTGGCAGTGGGGGTTCACACCATAATCCCAGCACCTCTGGAGGCGGCCATGACAACATAGATAAACCCTATCTGAAAGGAAATAATCAATTAACAAAAGATAAACACCTTCACACGTACACTAAAACAAACATAAACACAAAAATACCTGCAAAAGCAACAACCAAAAAAATCAACCAAGCAACCAAACAAACATTCATGGTGTAAATGAGCAGGGAGTTTTATCTGAATAGAAGGAGCAAGGAGTACATTGAAGGAACCTGCTTATACGTTCTCTGTTTTCTCAGGTCCTCTCTGTGATGTCACACACCTCTGGCTTGATCTATACCCTAGAATCAAGAGTTCTTGACATCTTCAGCTTGCCCCCAATTTCCACTTTTTACGAACTTCAGGACTGTGTAATTCCCTTTGGGTTCTCTCTGTCACCGCCATCAGCTGTGATAATTCCACAGAATCATTTCAGGAGGAGCTCTCCATGGTCATCGTCACACCTGGTCTTTGCCTCTGTCCCAGGAGACACTTCTCCCTCAGAAGTCTCAGACTCAGAGAACCATGCACATCATCAGTGAAGATAATAAAAACCCAGGCATTTTAGTGTGTAAGCACCCTGTAATGTGTAACCAGTTGTCCCCTGCCTACCTCATATCAGAATAAAATTTGAAATTCAACGAATGTCCAGGACCTTGTTCTTTATGCCTTATTCTTGACCTTCAGTGGGACCTGTAAGTCTAGAGAGGTTGAGTATCTGGATCAGGCAGGAGGGTCCCTAGCTAGGTGATCGGGGACCTGAATTTACTCCTCTCTATCAGTCTTCTGGTGTGAAGGCTCCATTTCTAGAGTGTTATTTTTTTACTGCCACGACAGCTGCTCAATCCCATCTCCACTCTCTCTTCTGTGGTCACAGAATTTGTGATCCCTGTGCTCACGGTTTCTGGATAAACTGACTACGTGACGGCTCCATGGAATGATTATCATGGATATGTTTGTTGCAGATGTGAGAAAAAAGAACAACCAACGGGAGACTTTCCTGGCTGCAAGGGATGGCCAGTTCAGACTTTGTATTTCTGTTTACTAGAAGTCCTTACCAGGATCACCCTCAGAGATTCCAGGAAGTTCCCCTGCACTAGGGTTCCACACTGCCCATGGAATACCCCCAAATTCTAACTGTTTCTCTCTACACTCTGTCCATCTATCCCATCTCTCCCCAACCTGATCTCTCTCACTTCCATCCCCACCTATCCACCTTCGAAATCTATTCTATTTCCCCTTCCCTGGGAGATCTAAGCATCCCCATCCTCTTTATCTAACCTCTCTGAGTCTATGAACGGTAGATTCGCTATTATGTACTTAATGGCGAATATCCACTTATAAATTAATACATTCCATAATAGTCTTTCTGAGCCTGGGTTACCTCACTTAGGATAATTTTTTCTAGTTCTATACAATTCACTTACCTGCAAATTTCATATCATTATTTTAACAGGTGAGGAATACTCTGCTGTGTAAATGGACCACATTTTCTCTATCTGTTCTTTGGTTCAGGACAGCTATATCATGTCCAGGTTCTGGCTATTTCGAATAAAGCTGCATAGAATATAGTGACCTTCTGGTAGGATAGAGTGTCCTTTAGGGATATGCCCAAGAGTGCAATTGCTGCATCTTGAAGTAAATTGATTCTCAGTTTTCTTAGGAACTGCCGTTTGATTTCCATAGCGGCTGTAGAAGGTTGCACTCCCCCCAACAGTGCAGGAGTATTCCCACTGCTCCACATACTTTCTAGCATGAGCATCACTTGCGTTATTGATCTTAGCCAATTTGACAGGTTTAGATGGAATCTCAATAGAGGTTTGATTGGCTTTTCCCTGATAACTGAGGATTTTGAACATTTCTTAAGGTTTGAACTGCTATTTGAGATTCATATATTGAGAATTCTGTTTAGATGTGTACCCCATTTTAACTGAATTATTTTCTTTTTTGATATCTAATTTCTTGACTTCACTATATATTTTGGATATTAGTCCTCTATCAGTTGTCAAGTTGTTAAAACTCTTTTCCCATTTTGTAGGTCACTGCTTTGTCCAAGTGACAGTCTCTTTTGCCTTATATAAGTTTTCAGCTGCATAAGGTCTTGTATATTAATTGTTGATAGTTGTTCCTAACCTATGAGTGTTCCATTGAGAAAACTCTCTTCTGTGCCAATGTGTTCAAGACTTTAGCCCACTTCCTCTCCTATCAGGTTTATGGTATCTGGGTTTTGTTGAAGTCTTTGATCCACTTAGACTTGAGTTTTGTGCAGAGTGGTAGATATGGCCCTATTTGCATTATTCTAAGCACTGACATTTAATTAGACCAGCACCATCTGTTGAAGACTATGTCTCTTTACCAGTGTGTATTTCATTTTTATATAAAAAATCAGGTGTCCATAGTTGTATGGGTCCACAACTGGATCTTCAATTTGATTTCTTTGGTCAACAAATCAGTTTTTATGCTGAAACCACATGGGTTTGTTGCTATACTCTGTAGTAGAACCTGAAATCAGATATGGAGATACTTTCAGCAGTTCTTTTATGTTCCAGATTATTTTAGCTATCCTGGGTTTTTTAAATTGCTTCATATGAAACAGAGAATTGTCCTTCCATGGTCTGTAAATAACTGTGTTGAAATTTGGATGGGGATCAAATAGAATCTGTAAATTTGCTTTTGGTAGGATGGATATGTATACAGTCTTAAGCTAATGAGCAGGTAAGGTTTTTCCAATATTTGATATTTTCATAAATATCTTTCACTTGCTTGGTTAGATTTACCCCCACGATATTTATATTATATGAGGCTATTATGAAAGGTGTTATTTCTAGAATTTCTTTCTCGGTGTGCTTGTCCTTTGTATGTAGGAGGACTAATGATTTTTTGAATTATTCTTGTATCCAGCTTCTTTGCTGAAAGTTTTAATGAGCTGTAGGTCTTCCCAGTTAAAATTTTTAGGGACAGCAAAGTGTACTAACATATGATCTGCAAATAATGGCTCTTTGAATTCTTTTTTTTCCTCTTTGTATCCATTTGATCTCCTCTGCTCCAGTCAAAGCTTCCAGTACTATATTGAATAGATATGGAGAGTGTGGACAACCTTGTCTTGTTCCTCATTTTAGTGGGATGGGTTAGAGGTTCTCTTCCTTAATATTAACTGTTGTACAATAGACTTTCTGCAAATTGCCTTTATTTTGTTTGGGTATGTC
>PVIU01028873.1:0-18349 GCA_004026605.1 Ondatra zibethicus
GCCAGCTCCTCTCTGCTCGGCTCCGTGGGACAAAGGAGGCCCCCTAGCAGGGGACTCGCCCTTCTCCCAAGGCCTCAGCGCGGGTGGGCCGAGCTCAGGTGCAGCCGGGACAGGGTCCAGATGAATCCGCGGAGGCTGGTTGGGCGAGGTTCTCGGTCCCAAAGGCAGGCCTACTGAGGGTTGCCAGCTCCTCTCTGCTCGGCTCCGTGGGACAAAGCCACATAGCAGATTCTTCAGAAACGATTGTTAGTAATAGAAAGGGTGTGAATTGAAGGCTATAATATAGGAGTTAACTTGATGCAGAAAGTGATAAAGCAGATATTGAAAAAATAATACATAGAAGCAGGTAGACAGGGAAAGGGATGATAGGTTTTCTCTGGGTGGTTAGTTTGGGTTTTACAGCAGGCTTCCCTAACAAGAATCCCTTCTTGTGTAAGAAGCATATCAATATAACAGACTGGAAGGACCTTCTTCTGCATCTTGATTTTTCTTCCCAGAAGAGATGAAATGGCTACACTGTTCTGATTCATTTCACAGAACAAGAAGCACACACTATGGAATGTGATTACATTGCAAATATGCTGGAAAATGATTTCATGAATCTGAAATTTTCAATCACTCTTCAGAATGACAGGTAGAGGGGGAAATGCCGAAACAAGTTCTCTTGAGAATATTTAAAATCAATATGAAGTCTATTTTCTCCATTATATGCATACTTTCCTTGACATCTAATGAGGCAAGCCTGACAAAAGATATTCAAGAAAATTAATTAAGACCGTGTTTATGTTTTTATACATAGTAAGGCACAAGCCAGTAAACCAAAGCAGTCATTACTGTCTATTTGGGTGTGGGAAACCGTGTGTTTCCTTTTTCCCAGTTTCCTTCTTTCATGTTCTTTCCTGTCCTTTAATTGGCTTTCTCTCTTCTTCCATCTGTATTGGTATTCTATGGTCCGTATTCTTAGTGGTATTCATCAGCCTTATTCTGTCCTAACCCTATTAACATTTCTTCTAAGTTCTCATCTTTGCTATGGTTTTTGGTTCCCTGTAAGATGCCTTCTTCTGCTGCTATCTTGTCTCTACCTGCTTCCATCTATCTTCCAAAAATCTCTACATAGATGTCCTACCATATTTATCGTATCCTGTTCCTGTTCATTGCACCTGAACCATTATACTTTTATATTGGCCACTATAATTTGTTTGGATCTTAAAAAGCCTTATATGCTATGAAGGAGACATTGTTCTTTGAGACTGCAACTACGCTTAGTCTCCTTGTGCATATCCAAACACCCTATTGTTTTACCTCCAGTAATCCAAAGCCATTGGCTTAAATTATACATATTTAATATTATTTCACTATATCTCTTTCATTCTAGTTTTTTTAAATAAAAGCCAGAATGCCTAGTATAGTATCTGTTTTGCTCTCTTCCAATTTCCTTTCATATGGTAGGCATTCAGAAAAAAAAAAAAAACACTTGTTAAATAAATGAATGGTACAATCATAGCATATAATGTTTCTGAACTTTCTCTATTAAAAATATTAAATAGTCTTGAAAATCACCTCATTATTCCTACAAGAAGCCAAAGGGCTCCTTAGATATCACCACCTCCCTCACTCCTGACCATTCTTTAAACACTCATCACCTTCTAGCACTATTATCTTAAGAATGCATAGCACCCTCTCTCCATCCCTGCTATTACTTCATTGTTTAGAATCTCATCATTTTCCTGAATTCATTATTGTCTTCTAATCCTTTTGCCATCACTGCAGGATATTATCTTAAAGTGCAAAACTAACCATTTTACTCTGGTGCTTAAAATCTTTCTGCAGACTCCCTATTGCTTTGAAGATGCCATTCACACGCTTAAGCCTATCTACAAAGCTCTCCACAAGCCAACAACCTCCTCTCAGACTTCCTTGCCCTTTCCTTTTTCACCCTTTCCCACCCTCTCTTGTCATCCAGAGCTAACAGTATCCAAAATAATGTTCTTGTCTTTTCACATAGTTTCTTTGTCTAGAATGGTTTTAGACAGGGTTGTTTTTTATTTTTACCTAACTAGCTCTTCAGTCATCAAAACAAAAAGAAAAAGACCCTACCTCCTCTGAGAAATCTTACAAAACAAAAATCTTTGTACTCTATACTTAGAACTCCAAAACGTCTTGATACTAGCCTCTGAAGTCTTCAACAACTACTTCTTACTGTCTTGACTCTTTTATTCATTGACCTGTCCTATAGGCAAGGTCCAAGTCTTATTCACCATAGATGTCCATATGTATAAGTCGTTTCTGCAATAAAAATGTATGTCCAAAATACATAAAGAGCTCTCAAAGTAAATAAAATTTTAATGCATACTCAATATAAAATAAGAAAAAAGGTATTCTATAAGGCTTTGTAAAAGAAGACATAAAGATAACACCTCTTATGACTCTATATATTATTAATCTTAAAGAACATGCAAATTAAAACCATGAAGAAATAGTATATGCTTATTCAGTGGTTCAAAATAATGAAGTGAGCTATCAAAGTACTGACAGGGAGGTAAATAGAAAATAGATGGCAATTTGTTAGTAAGTTAAGTTAATATTCCCCGTATGATCTGGCCATTCCACGTCTGCATTTTTTCTAATACAAGGGAAAGCATATGTTTATACAAAGATTACCATAGAACCTTTATTCATAATGACCCAAAACTTGCATCAACTCCATTGCTTATCAGCAGGTTTTGCAGCAAAGAAAATAATGAACATGCAGCAAAGTTTCAAAATGATGATATTGTGGGAAAAATAATCAAAATGAAGAATTCATCTTCTATTATTCTATGCATGCATAGTACTCTAAAGATGCCAACCAACCTACAGTCACAAAAAGTAGAGCAGGTAATGGTGGATGGGATGGAAAGAATAAGAAAAGGAATCACAAACTGAAACAAAATTTGAGGGGTGATATTTTCATTATGTTTATAGCAATGACGGTTTCAGAGAATATGCTTGCATGGTACTCCTTACATATTTATTCATTTTGTCACAATAAGTATGTTTTTAAAGTGCCCCAGCCTAGTTATTTTAATCATGATGTCAAGAATTAATGTGTTAAATTAATGTGCTAAATTGACATACTGATTTTAACTAATTTTACAAGCTCAGTGAAGCCCGTGTTCACTTGTCCATTGACACCCACTTAGCTGTCTGGCTCAGCAAAGGAATATTAGAGCAATTTCTCTGTCCTCTGTCACATTCTGTCCATCCTACTCTTTTGGATGTTCTTATCCTCTTTCTGAGAATGTCTTTTGTGTAACTGTTACCTAACAAGATACTTCAAAATATATGCATAGAGTCATGGAAAGCATATTTTCATGAATGGAATGGCTCTAGTGTCCCAGGTGATTAAAATTCATGAACTCTCTCAGTTCCAAGGATGCTTTTAATCTCATGTATACTAGCATTGCACCTTTAAAATACAGAATAATGAATATATAAATTACATTATATGTTATGAACAATACATCTGTATTTGAGACATCAACTCCTTAAGCACGTAAAATAGTATAATTACAAGGAAGAAGCAGAAGTCTAAAAAGGATGAGGCATTGAGTAGGAAGATAGGCAAAAGTAACATATGAATGAAAGCAAGCTTTTAGAAATGGGACTCATTTGTAGTTACAGAAATAGGATAAAATGATAGACCATTGAAAAGAAGAGCTCATTTCCTTTAAACAAGACTCTGTTCTGTTTCTAGACCAACAAAAAAGGAGCAAAGCACAGCAAGCACATATAACATTGAGACTAGTAGCTTCTATTAGGAAATAATCAGCCATTGCTTTGTGCCTGGAGGAGAATATGGTGTGATTAACTGCCTCTTGCCATGCCTGGTCATCCTCTTTCCAAAGGGAATAATGTGAGTTAAAGACTTTATGCTCAAGTGTTAGCTTCCTCCTCAACTTTTGGTGGCACTATTTCTTATCTCTACATTTCTTCAACCATATTATGACCTCATTTTTATAACTGAAAGGAAGCTACAGGTAAGAAATAACCTGTGTCTGCAGAATTTGGAAATAAAGCCCATTGTATCATTAAATACATTAGCAAATGATTCTCTGCTGTGAAAAGGGGGTTCTGAGATCGAATGCATCAGAAGTGGCTGAGAGTTGATTAGAAAGGTAGGATCTCAGCTGGATAGAATGGCATGCATCTATCATCTCAGCAGTCTGGGGGCTTAGGCAGGAGGATTACAAGTTCTGCATCGGCCTGAGCTACATAGTGAATTCCAGACCAGCAGAGCTACATAGCTAGGCTTTTTCTCAAGACATGCAAAATAAGCATTATTATGAGGCCCCACTCCAAAGTTTCTGAATCAGAATCAGAATTCCAACAAGATGCACAAATGGTTTATATGTGTGCATGTTCAAATCAAGAAGTGCCTGTCTAATACTCACATATCCCATAGAATATAACAAGCATCATTCCCATTACTCACTTGAGAAAATGGGAACAGGAAGATAAAATTTTTTCATGTGGCTCAATAATAAGAAGCATCACAATTGAGATTTCAAAGTTGTTTCCATAATTTTGAATGTCAGTCCTCCTATCTTTTACCATTCTTTTCTCCATATAAGTGAATTGAGCAATTCTGGACAGTACTACACATTCCTAACTTCATCCATTTCCTGTTTCCAATATCCAAACTTACTCTCACATCGGTGAGACTGAAGTTAAACATTACCTGTCTCTTGAAATCTATGAGAAGATCTGTAGGCAGAGTTTTTCTGTGTCCCTGAAGTAGCTCCCAAATAATCACAAGAGACTTAATATTAATTATAAGTGCTTGACTGATAGCACAAGTTGGTTACTAGCTCTTACATTTTAAATTAACCCATATTTCTTATCTTCCTTCTGTCATGTAGCTGTACCTTCTTTCAACACGAAAAGTTCATCTTGCTTCTCTTTGCCACGACCCCCTAGACTTTTCTCTTCTTCCCAGAATTCTCTCTATCCCCAAAATTCTACCTTGCTATTGGCAATCAGCTTTTTATTAACAATGAGAGCAACACATTTTCACAGTGTGCCGAAGGATTATTTCACAGAAGAGACCAAGTCAATAAAACCATTAAACTTTAATATGCAGGAGTTTGACCAGATTTTCTCCTTTACCCATTAGTAAAGACAAAGTAGCTCGAGGAAAAGAAAGTATTAAAGAAGTGAAGAAAGATGAAAGTAAAGTACCCTGAGTTATAATTTTGCATGAGTCAGTCCTTCCATGGACCATGCCTGCCCTTGAAGTTTTCGGTACTATAGTTTGAGCCTAATTCAAAGACCTCTGCCATGAGCCTGTGGATACTTTGTGTCAGGCATATGTCCTTTTTCTACTGTGTTTCCAGGAAAATTAGCCCAGACTGTCCCTCAGAGATTTAGCCCTGTGATCCAGAGCGATGGAGAAGAAATATGAAACAGCTGTGCTCTCCACGGCTCAAGGCTACAGCATCACAAAAAACAAACAAAAATAAAAAACAAAAAGAAGAAAAACAAAAAATGGGCATTCCAAAGAAAAGATGTTTCCAGTTGTGACTATTTTGGAGTCTGTACTATGTGATTAACAAATACACAAGTAATTGTCTTGAAAGCATTCTTTAGACGATGCACTTGGTTAGGGATGGAGAGAGGCTTCTTTTAAAAACTAGTAGCATATTTTCTTGGTACAAAGTGATGGGTTTCATCATTAAATTTTCATACACTTACAACAAGTACTTTGATTATATTCATCCTTCCAATGCTCTCCCACTTACCCCTAACTACCCTTACCTTTCCTTTTTCTCTTACTATGACAAAAATGTGTGATATTGGTCTTTCTTAGTTTGGCTTATCTCACTTCATATGATGCTCTGCAATTCTATTCATTTATCTCCACATAATTTCAAATCTGGCTTCTCTACCAGTCCTGTAGGAGACAAAATCAACTCCCTTCCTATTCTAATTCTAATACTATGACATGTTTGCATTAACTACATGTTCTACCATCCGTGCTCAGTTCAAATCACCCCTGTATCAAACAGTTTATTCCTTGGCATTGGCGAAATCTTGTCTCTGAAGGCCTAGCTTTGTACTTTTCAAATCATAGTTTACTCTTCTTTCCTTTTTTATTCACATTCTTTATCATCTGACTTGATCCTAAATTTGTTGATGCCGATATTCTACCTCCCCATTCGAACACTTGAACCCTTCAACACCTTTTGGGCCACAGACTAGAGATAACATCATAGCAGGAGTTCAGTAGTATCACTAATTGCTCTATAAATTGGATGGGACTTAAAGCTCATTTAATAGCAGTCTCTGAAGGTGAACTATTCACCTTCTGCTTGTTGGGCAATTCTACTTGTTTATATGTAACTTGCAATAGCTGACATCCCCTTTCTTGTAGCCATTGACCTCAGGATTCTTTGGTTAATCCTTGAGTTGTGTTTGCTTTTGTTTTAATTTAATTTTACATCATTCTCTTCTGAAATATAAACATAATTTGTATTTCCTTTGTATTTGGCCATCCTGCTTCTGGTTAATTGGGATTCTAGGGAAATAAAGAAAGATACTAAAATTTCTGGTAACGTTTTATGTGTTATGTACTTATACACGCTTATTCTCTAACATTTGAGAATTTATTGTATGTTAAATGTTGTGATAAGCATCTTACATATAATTCAACCTTCACAGAAATAATCTAATGATATATATGCTATTGGTAACCCTATTTTTCACAGGAGGATGCTGAAATATAAAGTAGATTGCTCACGATTACTAACAATGTCGGCTTTGTCTTACTCATAAACACTGTATTGGTCAGGGTTCTCTAGAGGAACACAAACAACAGAATGAATATATATTATGACATGGACTTATTAGATTATCTTACACAGTAGGAGCTGAATACTCCAATAATAGCTGTCTGGATGCTGGAGAGGCTGAGAACCAGGTAACTGCATAGACCAGGAGGCTGGATGCCTCAGTAGTACTTAAGGACGAGAGAATTCCTGGAGCGTTTCTGTTCTTCAGTCCAGGCTGGAAGGCTGAAAGAACTGGAGGGGGATGGCAGTGAAGGATGGTGGCAGCAGCAACAGACACAGACGCACTCACTCATCAGCAAGAAGTGAGGGCAGATGGGCAAGCAGCATTGCTTTTCCATAGCACTGATTTTCTTTATATATGGGGTACCTACCTGAAGGTGCTGCCTACTTGGGGGATTGGTAGGTCCTCTCTCAATTAGTCCTGGACCCTCTAGACTTTTCTCACAGTACCCACCTTTTCTACCTTCTATAACAGGTACTCAGCAAACACAAATGAGTCCTTATTAGCTTTGGCTAAGCTATGAAAATTACAATATCTTAGTGAGTGTTGGCATCAGGATTATTTTTATAAATCATTCAATAGAGAAAGACTGCCAGTGCCAGTAGTACCTTCAAAACACAATATAAAAGATTTTTAAATATTTCAAATGTTAGATTATTTATAACTACTTGACCTTCTCCAGTAGCAGAAATCTCTGAGAGTTGACATGTTACAGGCATTTGAAGAATCCATTATGCAAATGGAAATATGTCTGCTCAGATATTTGTTGTAGGCATTATGACAGATACAAAAATAGCATAATGCATCCTCTCAAAGGGTTCACTAACTTTGGGAGGGGGTGGAGATAAACTAAATACATTTAATAGCAATGGCAATTTTAAATGGATCTTTGAGAAGATGATGATAATAACAAGTTAATGCATGATTGTAGTGCAGCAATTCAGAGAAGGAGCACATAATACCAGGCCCGGATAAATGATCTAGAGAACTCAGGGAGGAAGGATGGATTTAAATCTACAGTAGGAAAAGCCAATAGAATTAAGTAAGGAAGTACATATAGGGTTGATTAAAATACCATGGTCAACTAAAGGATGTACTTTAGCAAGTACCTTCATTTTGCTTGGTTTTGGACTCAGTGTTGAGTAAATATACTGTAACATATTTTGAAATTTGTGATCTAAGGGGAAACATTAGAATATGGAATTAATATCTCTGCTATATTCTTATGGCTCTGAAGTTCACACTGAAGTTAAAATGATAATTATTAATATTCAGTGTACTTTTTAATAATTATAATATAATCACATAATTTCTCCCTTACCCTTCCTCATTCCAAGCCCTCCTATATAGCCTTCCTTGCTTTCCCAAATTCATGTCCTCTTATTCCATTAATTGTTGCTATATTTATAATACATATGTGTGTACACATATGCATCTCTAAATATAACCTGCTCAATCTATATAATGTTATTCGTATGTATGTTTTCAGGGATGACCATTTGTTAAAAAGACAACAACAATAGACATGCCAAAATTGTAGGAGGAAAGCCGCAAGACCTCAACCCTACACAATGAACTACAGTTAACTAAAGAGTGCTGAGAGAGGAGAATAGTAATGAGTTATCAATTGGTGATCAGTGGACTTTCTTTGGACGTCATAAGATAAGGTTTTGGGGTACATTTGATGAGGTGTCAGCTTTGCAGAAACACTACTTGGCATAGCCCAATCTTATTCAAATAGGTCTCTGAAGTATTTTTCAGCTACTGCTTCAAAGTGAGACATTGAAATCAAAATATTCTGCATAGTGAGTGGAGCTTGGGATGCCAATGGGACAGTGCTAGGGGCTACCCTCTAAGGAGAGCAGAAGAAGCCACCACTACCATAGCTTCTAAAAGTAGCTTCTAAATCTTGGACCTTTTCAGAAGGGTAAGAAAACTTGACACTACAGAGAATCAGTCATGTGAAATATAAGGGTTTGTTTGAGGATGTGTTTACATAATTATGTTAATCTCATGAAAATCTCTGAGAATAAGAACTATGGTTTTATTCTTTTATATATGATAAAAACTAAATTAGATGCTTGGTACATTGACAGATTTAAAGTTCAACAACACAACCACTCTTAAGCAACTAATAAGTTTGGTCTACAAGAAAGGAAAGAATAGATACACTGTAGAATAGCTTTCTAGCTAACATTTGTATTACTTCACACAGCCATGTTTTTTACAATGTAATATTTTGCATCCAACAAATGCATATGATTTTACTGCCATTGAAAAACAGTATTTCTAAAAAGGAGAAGATATGAAAGGTCTCAGAGAAGTTATGTGTTACTCTGTGTGCAGATCTGAAGCATGCTAGTTAGGTTCCAGAAAGTGGGAGGATAGAAAAAGTATAAACTTAGAATCTGGCCACAGTTCAAATTGAAGAGAATACCTTAAGGGAAGCCAAAATTTAGAAGCTATGAAGTAAGTACCTGGAACAGAGAGACTGCTGAAGAGAAGTCTAACAAAAACACCTTCAGTCCGCCAAAAAATATGACTCATATCTTACCCAGAAGGTGATGAGGAATAGTCTATCTTCCTGTTGAGGTACCCGTGGAAATTGTATCCAAGGAAAGTGTACCAAGAAGGACTGGCTGAGCCTTTCACTAATGGAGAAAAAGTCCCCAATAATAAACTGCCTTCAAATTCTCAGTGAAAACTGTAACCTTACAAAAAGAGGTCATATATGTATATATTTAATAGAAACACATTGTATAAGATTCATAAGGTATTTTAAAATGAGCTTTCTTCTCAATGAATGATATATATGATTAATAAGAAAATAATACTAGGTGGGGGAAAAAAGAAAGGAAGAAAAAAAAAGGAAGTTGACCAAGTTCAGATCTGTTTTGACACAAACAATAGTTACTATTGTGTATATAAAGGATCTGTAAACTATTGCCTCCTCTAAAATATCATCCCAAATGAGATCTGAAATTCACGTTTTGATGCCAAATTTTATTCTCTTGTATTATATTTCCAAAATGGAAATGTGATTGGGAAAGAATACTCTGGAATTAGTTGGTACTTCTGTCTAAATTATTTCAGTATGTTTCCTGCCTTAATTTTTTTCTGAAAGTAAAATGATTTAAAGAGATATGTTCTATAGAATGATAAATATTTGTAATAAATATTAATTATTATAAATAAAATGATTTGTTTATAATGACATAATTTTCATTTTAAAAATGTCCCTCATCATGAGATGATAAGCAACACTGTATATCTATCTTAAGCAATAGCTGTATTCTTGCTAGAATTCACAAACCATTGTAAGCTCACTTGTTTCTTAATTGAATAAAAGAACTTTTTAGAAGTATAGATGTTTTTACCTAAAAGCACATTCATTTTTGTTGCAGGGGGCCGCTTGTTTGTTCCCCACCACTTAGCCTCAAAATAACCACACAGAAACTCTATTAATTAAATCACTGCTTGGCCCATTAGCTCTAGCTTATTATTGCCTAACTCTTACATCTTAATTTAACCCATCTCCATTAATCTGTGCATCATCACAAGGTCATGACCTACCAACAAAGTTTCAGCACATCTATCTCTGGTGGTGGATCCATGGCATCTCTCTCTACTCTGCCTTCTTCCTCCCAGCATTCAGTCCAGTTTTCCCCACCTACCTAAGTACTGCCCTATCAACAGGCCAAGGCAGTTTCTTTATTCATTAACCAATAAAAGCAACACATAGACAGAAGGATTTCCCATACCACATTTTACTATAATCTTTGTCTCTGGCATTTTGTCTTGTGAAGGATGAGAGAAAACAGAAAAGAATAAGACATAGAAAGTCATCTCAAGGTCAAGATACTAATAAAATTTACCTAGGAATGCATAAAAATAACAGTAGCAATGAACAACAGTGTGTATACTGCATGAAGAATGGCAGGTTATTAACCATTTAGCTTCAAAAAATAAGGGGAGAATGTGCTATTGCTTGGTTGGTAATGGCATACAATTAAAGGAAGTAGAGTGAGTTTAGACATACAACAGTTCTGAAGACAGCAGAGTGTTCCCTTGTTGCTAATAGCATGGATGAGCATGAGAGAAAGTTTCTGCTTACATTTTTACATGGATTGGCTATAAACTAAAAACAGCAGTAAAGAACAGTAAGACCAAGGGCAAATGGGGCTGGAGAGATTGTTCAGTTGTTAAGAATACTGACTGTTTTTCCAGAGGACCCAAGTTCAGATGCCAGCACCCACATCAGGCTGCTTACAACCTCTTGTAACTCCAACTTCAGAGGATAAAACACCATCTTCTGACATCCAGGGCCACCCAAACATACATGGCAGACACTCAAACAAACATGTACATAAAAATTAAATCTTCAAAAACATTCAGGACAAATATATAATGAAGTTTAGGAAGAAAAGACAAGCATGTACTTTTTGAAGTAAACACTGTTGATATTGATTTTTTAAAATTTATCATGTGATTAATGATTTTAAATTACCTCTTCAGACATCCAGCAGAGATTTATAGGTTTTGCAAAAGAAAAAAATCTCTTTGACTATATTCTTGTAGAGTATAAGCTATAGTTTATAGTTAATATATTAAATTACATTAATATAATAATATAATATAATAAATAAAATATTAACTGTAGTTAATAGTTTGCCACCCACAGGACAACACCACTTTTGAGTGAATTAAACAAAATGTTTCTTCCCTTGGATGATGAGATGTAACTTAAAAATTGCAAGCCAGCGAACCTAAATATTTATTAAAACTAAAAGCCAAGATAAAATTTAAAAAAAAAAAAACAGTTGTTTTTAGTTATTTTGCTAGACCACTTTTTACTGTAGAAGTAAAAACAGTAGGACTGGGGGAATGTTTTCTGAAAAGAGAGCTGGGAAAGTCTCATCAGGTGAAAGTCTGATGTAAGAGACAAATCTTCAGCAAAGATGGCTTTACCCTTTACCCTTCCTATCTACAGAACAAAGCCCTGATGACCATGAGCTGTGTAACTTTGGAGCTTGAACGCTGTATTTGCAAAAGTAGCGAATATCTGTCTGTCCGAATATTGGACTTAACCTCACCTTTAATGTGCAGTTTGGTGGAGCACTATTAACACAGTCATAACCGAGCTTGTAAATGTGTTCACCTGCTTTGGGTGGAACTGAAGTCAAATGGAACTTGAAAAGATCAGACACAGACATCAGAATCATCTGATATAGGAACCCAACCTAAAAGTGTTTAAAATTAACACTGTCTGGGGAAGATGGTCATCATGGGTATAAAGATAAACATAGGTATGGTGATTTGAATAAGAATGACTCCGGAGACTCATATGATTGAATAATTGGTCCCCAGTCATTGAAAATATATGGGAAGGATTAGGAACTGTGGTCTTGTGAAAAGAGGTATGTCATGAGGATAGACTTAGAGTTTTCAAAAACCCAACCAGTCCATCCACCATCCAGTCCATTTCTATTTCTCTCTCTCTCTCTCTCTCTCCTTCCCTCTCTTCCTTTCTCCCTTTCTCCCTCTCCCTGCCCCTCCTGTCCCTCTCCCACTTCCTCCTCTCCCCCTTTCTGTCTGTCTGTCTCTCTTTCTTTCTGCCTTATGCTTGTGGATAAGGATGTAAGCATTCAGCTACTGCCCCAGCATCATGCCTGCCATGCCTGCCTACTTGCAGTCATGCTCCCTTCTATGATGGTAATATGTGGCAGATACTCACACAAATATGTAAATAAAAATAAATCTTAAAAATACTAAGGGCAAATATAAAACAAATGAAGTTTAGTAAGAAAAGTAAAACATGTACTTTTTGAAGTATCTTATTCTCTGAAACTGTGAGCTCCTTCTAAACTCTTTCTTCTATAAGTTGCCTTGGTCAATGTGCCTCTTCACAGAAATAGAAATGTAGTGATGACAATAGGATTTCAATAATCCTGTTAGACAAGGAAATCCTCTGTTCCTCTGAATCTGTAATTTTCTACAAAAACTGTGTTCCTTTTTAAAAATAATATTTATTCAATAAACATAGCTTTGGTTAGATTTACTGTAAATATGCATTAAAATGTACTGAGATGCCTTTGAGATTTTTTTTAGTAGGAAGTGATAAAACTCACTTCTATTCTATTTGTCATTTTAATTAAAAATTCAAGCAGCATTATCTTCTCATGCACTTTCACCTCTCCTCAGGGATTCACCTAGATTTTTGTTAATAAAATGCATTAGCCAGTAAGATGTTTTAAAAGGCTATTTGTAAATATCATTAATACAAATGAAAACATAACCACAACATTTGTAAATGATATGTTACAATGTAGAGGCATAATTAGCTGAAAGATTCAGCTGGTGCCCTAACCAGTTGCTCCTTTATTTGACAGTAGAGATTCATAGAACACATATTCCTTAAGAAAGGTACTGTCTATGAAACTAGAAATAATTATTGCAAGTGAAGTAACCCAGATGAAGAAAGACAAATGAAACATATGCTCTCTCATATGAGGATGCTAGCTTTGAATCTTTAGATGGCTACAGTTAAACTGGAGTAACTACAGAAGTAAGAAAAATGGTTAGGGACCATGCTGGGCCTTTCAAGGAATGATATCTCGACTACAGAAAGCATGAATGATGAGTTAGAAATAATGGATCAAGAAGGGTTAAATGAGATGAGAAACAGGATGGCATGTAGATGTGGGAGTATGGTGAGGGAAAACTAATACTAAAGTCATTTGATAAAAGCTATATGGAAGCCTACTACTACAGAAAAATTATTTTTTTTTCTTTATACACAAAAACAAGTTTAAATTTAATTACTCTACAACAGGAGGACAATACCTTTCTTAGACACCATAGATTATCAAATAAATAAGCCCAGGATGGGTTACATCTTTTCAAGTGGCTAGTTAGTAAGATATTATGGCCCCTAAATATTATAGTCTGTTGCTGTTTTGGCTTACCCTCTAGGTGATAACCCTCTGATGGCTAGACAATGTTGCTGAAGACTCTACACAGCTGAGTCATGAAATATGGAGAAATGAAGTTGGTGCTGACCTGAAAACTTCATTCCTATTGGCTTTCGTAGTACTGGAAGGTACTCTGCATGCTACTGGGAGAGTGAACCTTGTAAGTTACAACCACATGTAAGACATGCTTACTGATACAATAGTGGCATGAACATTACGGGAATAATCAGTCACTTCCTGTTTGACTTTACCTCTGTTCCAAAAGACAGAACTTATCTGGTCCCATTAATGGGGCCAAAATCCCATGTCTGGGTAGTTCATAAGCCATAGGGAAGAGCCTACTGCTATTATTCTGCTAAATGGACATGATATTAAACTACTCCCTGCATACTTATCTTTATACCTATAGATCTGTGCTTCTCTTGATCTTCATCAGGGAAGCCCTTTTCCACAGTAGATGGCTATTTATACAGAGACCCACAACTAGTCAAGGTGCAAAGAACAAGACGCCATGTAGAGCGTAGCCTAAAGTGGTACATTGGTATTATACCCCACTTCTTCCAAGGATTGGGGATTATAATAGAATAGGCGACAGAAAGATTGCAAGACTCGGAGGTAGCAAATAACTACAGAAAAAGAGTTCCTCAGATATACAAATGAACTCACAGAAGCTATGACTATTACACACGATCAACACAAACAAACATGATGGATGGGGAGAGAGTCAAAAAGTCCTCCTAGCTGGGGACCCATTAGAAATTAATGGGTACTGCAAGAGCAAAAGTCAGTTTTCTTCGAAATAAGGCCCCATGATCTAGATGGCCCTAACATGCATATACATACTGTCAGAACTATGTGGACTCAGTGTTGTTGTTTTTCTAAGAACTCATAAAATTGGAAAAGAAGTGGTGTGGAGGGTAAAAGGGAGAAATTAGTAGATAGTGAGTGGGATGACAGATTGATCAAAGTATATTACACGTGTATATGAAATTCTCAAACAATAAAATAAAAGATACTATCTAATATGAACTAAAAAGATAATGGAGGTAACCATAGAAATGAAGAAGGGAAGAAGAGATGGGGAAGAAAGGGAAGAAAATCAATAAAAACTAATTATGTATGTGTCTTAGTTAGGGTTTCTATTTCTGTAATGAAACACCATGAACAAAACAAGTTAGAGAGAAAAGTGTTATTTTGGTTTACACTTCCACATAACTGTTTATCTTTGAAGGAGGTCAGTACAGGAGCTCAAATAGGGCAGGAACCTGGAGGCAAGAGATGATGGAGAGGCCATGGAAGGGTACTGCTTACTAGATTGCTCTTCATGGCTTGCTCAGCCTGCTTTTCTATAGAATTCAGGACTACCAGCCCAGGGTGGCACCATCCACAATGGGCTGGGCCCTCCTCCATCGGTCACAAATTAAGTAAATGACCTGAGAGATCTTGATCGAGAGAGCTAATGTGGGGTTAGGGAGAAAACTGGTGCTAGGGAAATTCCCAAGAATCCACAAGGATGACCCAGTTGAGATTGGGTCTCTCCTTGAATTTACAGGTCAACAATTTTGTTAGACTAGTCAGACCCTATGCCCCCCGAAACTGCCTGTCTTCGCCCTCAAGTACTGGGTTTACAGGCATGGCATTCACAAATGCACCCAGCTTTTCCATGAGTGCTAGGTATCTAAATTCAGGTTCTCGGGTTTGTGAGACAAGAATTTTATCCTATAAGCCATCTCTCCAACCTCAGGATTGTCATTTCTTTGAGATTATTTTGTCTGGGTATGATTTTTGTGACTTAGTAATAATGAATGTTGTGTAATTTCAATTTTTATTTTGAAATATTGAATAATATTTTAAGGCATTGAAATTATATAATATACACATATGTAACTCCCACCCAGTTCAAGGAGTTACATATAGCAAATAATTGATGCTCTCTGCTGATATCACCTGATCAAACTTCACAACTTTCCAAGGGTTAGCACAGCCTAGGATTTGGTAGATTTCTTTCATTTATGGTTTATATATGTCTCTTTGAATATTCCATGACTTTAAAAATTATCTCAATTTTTTGTCATATAATATATTTTGGGTTTTCTAGTTTGTCTATTTTTATGCCCTGATGTTTTAACTTTGATATAAGTGATATACTTCTTATATACTTCTGAAAATTACTTTACTTTTACATATATTCCCCTTCCCCCCTCTGTCTTTCCCTTCTCTTTATCTCCTATCTATCTATCTATCTATCTATCTATCTATCTATCTATCTATCTATCTATCTATCTATCTATCTCTATCTCTCTTCTTTGTCTCTGCCTCTCTGCTCTTCTCCCCTTCCCTTCCATAACCCACTAAATAAATATCCAACTCCACTCTGCATAGTGTGCCTATCCATGTCTCTGTCTCTTGCCTGCTGCAGTGTGCCTCCTTGCCCTGTATCAGCCACCGCTCAGGGACCTGCAGCCATCCCTGCCTGGGACTGTCTGCACTCGAGACCCCCTGCCCACTGCCTGCCACCACATGGCCGCTGCCTCCTGCCACCGGGGATCCTGCAGCAATTTTTATTTTTATTTTACCATTATAGTGATGGGTGCCTATAATCTAAGCACTGTCAAGACAGTGGACCCTGGAGACTTGCTGGCATGTCATCCAGGTTCAGTGAGAGACTTTGTTTCAAAAAAGGTGTTATCAGTATGGCTGCCATGCCTGATATTATGAGTTCAATCATGGGATCCACATGGTGGAAGAATAAAGGACTCTTAGAAGTTTCCCCTGACCTTTATACACACCATAGTACTTTAGCTTGCAAATACACACAGAGATAATTAAGAAAATAGCCTAGCACAGTGGCAAATGCCTTTAATCCCAGCACACAGGGGCAGAGCCAGGCAGATTTCTATGAGTTCAAGGGCAGTCTGGTCTATATATCTAGTTCCACATCAACAAAGGATACATAGTGATAGTCTGACTCTAAAACTAAAACTAAGTGAAAAAATATAATTTTTTAAAAAGATGAGGAAGTGATTAAGGAAAACAAGTTAGTCTAAAGTTTACCTTTGATTTAAACAATATGCACATACACAAACACACACACATACGTATGAGTAAAATTTCTAGGTACTACTAGAGACAATATATTAATATGTACTGCCAGACTGATCTCTAATTTTTTTCTATAATGTTATACTTATATAGCAAGTATATGCTTATCATATATAACATGAATGGGTTTTAATTTGAATTTACTTCATTACCAGTACATTTGAGACAATTTTGTAAATAGCATAGATATTTCCTGTTCTGAGAATTGCTTATGTACATATCCTACTTAGTTTTCTCTGGAATTCTCTTTATTGACTAATTTATATGATGAGAGGAAACTTAAATAGAGTCATTCAATAATGATGCAGATACTTAAATTCTACCTAACTTTGGCAAGAGAACAAACTGTGTAAATAAAATGTGATGGTTAGTGTGTGATATACCACAAGTTACCAGTGTTCTGGACTTTAGATGAGAAGAAAAAGACAATATCAGGTTATATATTCTTAGTAATAACCACAAAATATTTTCTGAGGGTGATACCATGGATATTATTTGTGCCCTTGCCTCATCATTTAAATACTATATAACCTATTATATGGATTCAATAACTGCAATATTTCTAACTAACCACTTAGTTCTATGAGGGTGAAGGTATGATGAAAGGAAATTGGTGAGAATGCAAAGGGTTAATTCCTATCTCACTGTTTAATGAGACACAATAATTAGGTATAAATTGTTCTGTCATTAACTTGTACACATGTAGACACAGTTTAAAAAGTTAAATTTCAAATAAAGAAAGTAAAGTTAATTTCCTCTAAAAGTTACATGCATTTTTAGTAAAATAAGCATAATTGGAGAAATTTTCATTCAGTGAAATAAGTGAGATACAGAAAGGTAAATGTCATACGTTCTCACTCACATAAGGAAATGTACAATGGTGATCTCATAGAAGAGCATAAATCAGTGAGTACACAGGGCCAGGAAGAGTATTAGAAGGGCATAAGGAAAGTTTAGTATCTAATTATATGACTAGGTTCAGAATTCTGTATTATAATATGGTGACCACTGTTCACGATTATTGTTGTATCCTGAAGAGCTAAAAGAAAGGAAGTTTATAGGCTCAGATATAAGAAATTGAAATGCTAAATATCTCGATGATTGCGTGTCATGCATATGTATTGTATTATCACATTCTATCCCATTACTATGCATAATTATTTTATGCCATCTTAAAAATAGGATGAATGGCTCAATACAACTTAAAAATAGGAAACTGGGTGAATATAAACCATCTCTCAATTTAGAAAATAATTTGTGGGACAAGGCTAGTTCAGGCACCCTCTCCTCTGTTGCCCAAGTACCTAGCTGGGGACATCCCCATGGACACCTGGGATCCCCTCTAGAGCCAAGTATCTTGCCAATCCTAAAATGACTCCCTTAATGTAGATATCTTCTTCCCTTCTCCAATATCCACCCTTCCTCCATCTCCACCCTCCCACTCC